>JAGPOY010002254.1:11694-26891 GCA_018983105.1 Silene uniflora | reverse complement strand
AAAACATGTGCTCTTAATTTTTTTTTTTTTTTTTTTTGATTTGACAATTCTAAGTCTAAATATGAGTGGTTTGAAATTATATTAAATCACATGTGGGAGATTGGGATTACTGATGTTTATAGTAAGTGTTGGTGATAATTTTACCAATATGTACATTAATGTGTCGTAATATAATTGGGAGATTTGTTTATCCATAATTGTGTTCAATGAACATAGTACACTAACACCAAACATGTGTTGAATTTAGCAATTGCGAAAAAAAAAAAAACCAAGATTAATACGGAGTAAGAAGAGAACTTTAATGTTTTAGAGTTCTAGGTACTTCAAGAGTTCAAGTCAATATATAGTGTGTTGTGTATAGCTTTAATTGTTGTGAAGAAAATGCTTCAAATTCCCATGATGAAAGATGATAGGTGTTTATTAATTTCACAAGTGCTTTAAATCCGTTTTATAAAAGTAATTATTTCTTGAGATATTTAGAAATTAAATTTTTTAAAAAATCACGAAATGAAATATTTAAATTAATCATCTGCGGAATATTTATTATTAATTTGATCAGTCATAATCTACATTTGACAATCAATCAAAAGTCAAAACATCTACACATAATTTCTCATTTTAAAATTTTGTTGACTTAAATAACAAATACGAATAAGTTGCAGTCATAACCCAATTTCTCATTTTAAAGTATTTCTTGACTTCGATAACGAATGAGTTATAGTCATAACTCATACACTCTTTTGGACTGAGATTAATTTATTATTGTAACTAAGAAGTAAGTTGTATCGTCAAAATCAAATGTATGAGAATTCACACCTTATTTAGTATTCTCTCTATTTCAGTCATTGTTGTCCTATTCCATATTGGAGTGTATTAGTCAATTGTTGTGCTTTATATTTTAAAAATTGAAGTGGATGAGCAATTTACCATTCGTACTCAATTTGATCCACTTCTTATTTAGTAATTGAACATTTCCTCTTTCCTTGGTCTTTGTGCCAATATCAAAGGACCGCAGTTGATCAGAGGGAGTATTTAGTATTTTGTTTATAAAAATGAAGGAGCAAAAAAAGAGGGTGCAACCTTTATGCGCCCTTGTTCTCGTTACCGTATTTGAAAACGTGTTTCATATTATATATACTAATTAGCTTATTATTACGTTAATGCATACTAATTGATTCGTCTTCCAACAAGTTTTTATGCCTTTTGGTGCTTTCATAAATTAATGTCCAAACTTAGCTTGCAACTTTATTTATTCATAAAAGTGATACCAAATATTGCTTCGAATCATTTTTGTTTCTTGAGGAAATAATTAAAGACAACACCAACATTAACCTTTATTTTAAAGACTTTAAAGCCTTTTTTTGGTCAAGAATATCCAATTCTTGATCTATACTCATTTTATAATAGAATATGTCAGTAACTAACGAAATACGTATTAATTAATTTATCAGATAGCCAAAACATTTTGAGATAGAATGAGCTTAATAGTCTTGTGTGGACAACTAGCCTTCTAATTAATACAGTGATTTTTTTCAAATTTTTAACTAAATTATTTGATTTTTTCCCCCAAATTTTTTTAATTATTTTTAGTTCGCATCTGAAACTTTTCTTCCAAAAATTTTAAATTCTATATTTGCGAGGACCGCCACTGATTTGTGGTATCATTACCATATCATAGGTGGTCTCCCTCATACTCTCATTTTCGTATGAAGGTTTCGGACAGGCTATATACGACCTTTTTACATCCTAATGTGACCACGAAGTTACTTATTAATATGTAACCCTTTTACGGTCTGTTTGAAATGAGAAATTAGTGTATATTAATAGCTATACTATGTGAGCCACACTGTTTGAATGACAGACTTCCCACTTCCCAACTTCCCATTGATGATTCATGATGTAATAAATGAGAAAATGAGAGTTGTATAGATGATGTATGAATCATAAATAATATTGGCGTGTTTGGTTCGCGCATGGGTATGGGTTTGGAATCAGGAATCATACCCGGGTGGTATGGGTTTGGAACTTGATTCCTCATACCTTGTGTTTGTTTCAATTTTGGGTGAAATGTGGTTGAACTTAATCAATGTTAAAAAAAAATGTAAAAAATAACATTAAAAATAATTATTTTTGATATTAAAAAATCATGAAAATGAAGATTTGATCAAATAAATGTAAAAAAATCATTAAAAATGTTCCATATAAGTTTTTTTTGTCATGATTTTTAGTTTTATTATTTGATACCCATGGGTATCAATCTCATACCCACCTCCCCCCTTGGGTATGAGAAAGCCATACCTCATGGGTTTGAGATATGGGTATAAAATCTCTAATTTTGCCAAACAAACACCTAGTATGAGTTTGGCTCATTCCAAACCCATACCTCATTTCTTTATGAGTTGAACCAAATATGCCCTAAATGTTTTTAGTGTTAATTAATACAGTATGCCTTTTTTTATTGGGCAGTTGAGTACGAAAATGAAGCCCAGGCAGTGGGCCACGTAAGGAGGTTGTTGGATATTGTGGCATGTACAACTTGGTTCAGTAAGCCCAAAGGCCAGAGGCCCACTTCTGGAGATCAACGGTCCAAAAAGTGTAAGGCCCACAATACGACAAGTATGGGCCCACGTACACCAAATGGGCCGTCGAAATCAATAATATCGGGGGAAAATGACATGGAAGCCCTTCATCCAACTCCCAGAATTTCTGATTTCTATGATTTCTTCTCTTTTTCCAATCTTACTCCACCTGTTTTAGGTACGTCTCGTCTTGATTGTCGTCTATGTTAGAATGCTACCCGCGTATTGTAAATGATTATTATTTACACCACATTAAGTTTAGACTAGATGTTTGAATAAATGAGTCGGGTTTGGGATGACATTATATGATTATAACGAACGTCTTAAGGTGATATAGGTAAACATGCAAATTGACGTGGCAAAACTAACATGACTTGAATTTCTAGTCCTCAATAACATGACTTCACCCAAAGTCCCGAACAGACGACCCAAATTTGACTCGACCCTATACAATCTCACTCGAATGTTTATTGTGGCATAATGATCCTATACATTAAAATTGCCGAACTTGAAATGACCTGACCAACATAGAGTAATATATAATTGTCGAATGAATGATAAATATAACAACCCCTTATTTGATGTCTCATTTGAAATGAATGGTGACATACAGGAATTAAGAGATGTGAACGAAAGGTTGAAGACAAGCGCGAAGGCGACTACTTTGAACTGCAGGTGCAACTGCAACTCCTGCTAGTTCTTTATTTAACAATTAACACTTTATCATTACTCACTAATACTTCCTCTATCCTAATCATTTGTCCGTCTTTTTTATTCTTCACGAGGGGCAACCCTTTTTTGTTGTATGGGAGTAGTTTGCTAAGTATGACAGTTGATTGTAGGTCAAGATATGCAAAGGAAAAATAATACAAGTGGTTGCTTCAAGGAAAGGATTCTACACATTGGGCAAGCAGTTGCTGCAGAGTCACTCCCTTGTCGATCTTCTTCATCAGCAAAGTCAAGCTTTTGCCAATGTCCGTACTTTCTTTCTTTCTACTCCTTATATATTATCATAAATAAATCATGAAAATTCGTCTCAGGCGGTCTTACATAAGTATTTTGACTGTGCAGGCTTATGACGCGTTAATCAAAGCTTTTACTGAGCACAACAAGGTAATACTAACTCTTGTAGGATACCGTTCCTATTTTATGAAGTCGTTCATTTTTGTATAGTGATAGTTAACAAATGCTGCCGATTTCAGTTTGGCAATCTTCCTTATGGATTTCGAGCAAATTGCTGGCTTACTCCCCCATCTATAGCCGAGAATCCTTCTAGTTTCCCTCCCTTACCAACTGAGGATGAGAACTGGGGTGGTAATGGTGGAGGTCATGGACGAGATGGTAAGCATGATCTTCGACCATGGGCTACTGAGTTTGCAGTATTGGCCCAATTGCCTTGCAAGACCGAGGAAGAAAGAGTCGTGCGTGACAGGAAGGCGTTTTTGCTCCACAGTTTGTTCATTGATGTGTCCATTTTTAAGGCTGTAAAAACCATTCAGCAATTGATAGAAGCAAACACCCTAAAAAACGATTCAGTTTCTCATGAAAGCCGTATGGGAGACCTGTCTATTGTGGTTCAACGGGATCCAGCTGACGCTAATTTGATTAAGTTTAGCTCCTTTGATGTCTCTGAAACAACTGATAGGGATGTTCTTCAAAGGAATTTGCTCAAAGGATTGACTGCTGATGAAAATGTGACAGTGCGGGTACGTTCACTTGGACAGTTCTTTTTTATACGTGTAATAGTGAGCAAATTTGTACGAGTTAAGAGTCTGAAATTGTGTTGTGGACTGTTTTCCAGGATGTGTCTTCATTTGGCTCAGTTACTATAAAGTACTGTGGTCATACTGCAACTGTCAGAGTAGTTGGCGATGTGAAGAAAAATCTTCATCTTCATGATATTGACGTTGAAGATCAGCCTGATGGCGGAGCTAATGCCCTCAACGTTTACAGGTTTAAATTTCAGGATTTTCTCGTTACGCTACCTAAATTTTGTCTAAATTCATAAGCAATGTAATGTTGTATTGTTCAGTTGTGACATGGTTTATATTGCATTTATGTTCAGTTTACGCCGTCTATTACATAAGGCGCCTAATGCTGAAATTTCTGGAGAAAGTACATCTCCATTGGATGTGGATAGACTGGAAGATTCAAGAGGTCAGGTCATTAGAATACTTACTGACAGTTTAACTAAACTGCAAGAGGAGAAACCCGTTGACAGTAAATCAGCGATCAGATGGGAACTGGCTTCCTGTTGGATACAGGATTTGCAGAAGAAAGAAAATGACGATAAAAGTCCCCAGGAAGTTGGGAAAAAGAGTAACGATGAATTATCAGTTAAAGGCTTGGGAAAAGAGTTCAAGTCACTGAAAAAGAGAGGGAAGAAATCATCCTCAGATGCAAAAGACGAGAATGATTCTGAAGTTTCTGGTCTTGACCCTACTGAAGGACCGAGTAAAGAAGTTGAAGTTACAGAAGAGGCTACAGGAGTAGAGCTGGAAAAGCTACTTTCAGAAGACGCCTTCTTACGCTTGAAGGAAACAGGAACAGGCCTTCACCTAAAGGTTTCTTAACCTCTATGATGGGACCGTAATTTTTATATCTGTTTTTTCCTGGATTTTTTTTAATGCCATTATTCTTTTTGACGCAGACTGTTGATGAGCTTAAGACAATGGTACAAAGCTATTATGAAGAAGTTGCGCTAACTAAACTGGTATCTATTCGGAGTATCTCTTTTTATGTCATTTGATTTTGGTCCACATTTTCCTGATTCTGACAGACAAATGCTTGTACTCAGGTGTCTGATTTTGCATCACTGGAACTTTCTCCTGTTGAGGGACGGACTTTGACGGATTTCATGCATCTCAGAGGACTGAAGATGCGTTCTTTGGGTCGTGTGGTAAGTATTCTTTACCATTTATCCTTTATCTTTGACGGATTTCATGCATCTCTAGAGATCGCCGTGTTCATAAGCAAAAGAATTCACATTAATGCTTTAAGATGCTTACCGACATTCCTCATTTTGCCATGTGTTCTAGGTTGAGTTGGCAGAAAAGCTCCCTCACATACAATCTCTCTGTGTCCATGAGATGGTCACTCGGGCATTCAAGTATGTCGTCAAAGCTTCAGTTGCTTCTGTGGATGACATACTACAAGTGCCAGCAGTGATAGCATCGTCGTTAAACATTCTATTTGAGTCCTGTTCAACAACGAAAAGTGAAGACTATGAGCTCAAATCACGGTGGCTTAAGGCCTTTCTCATGAAGAGGTTTGGGTGGGAGCTCAACGACGAGTTCCTTCACTTGCGAAAGTTAACTGTTCTACGAGGAATTTGCCATAAGGTACCTTTGAAACCTTTTTATTTGATTTACCTTCTTCGTGGTCATTACTTCCTTCTTCAAAGCTCAGCTTTGACGCAATTTTTTCTGCAGGTCGGTTTTGAGTTGGTTCCAAGAGACTATGAGTTGGATAACCCTAACCCTTTTAGGAAAGACGATATTATTAGCATGGTACCTGTTTGTAAGGTAAAATCCTGCTTCCTTTAGGTTAAGGTTGTTTAGCGAGTCATTATGCTTTATTCCATCATATCCCAGCCCAATGGATATTGACTCTTTGAGCCTTAGCCTTTCATTATTGTTTAACTTATTCTCTCCAATGCTTTAATCTATCACCTGCAGCATGTAGTATGCTCATCTGCAGACGGTCGGACACTGCTGGAATCGTCTAAGGTAGCACTTGACAAAGGAAAGTTAGAAGATGCTGTTAATTATGGAACAAAGGTACCTGTTTTATAACCTCCTTTCTTTTGGCTCATCTATAGTTTTTTCCTCGGTATGAATTGTAGTTTCCTAAATCGAAATTTGATTAATATGAAGGCTTTGGCAAAGATCATAGCTGTTTGCGGCCCCTATCATCGAACGACTGCTGGTGCTTATAGTCTTCTTGCTGTTGTTTTATATCACACAGGAGATTTCAATCAGGTATCATACTCGATTCCTTGCTCATGCATAACTACAAATGACCATGTGTCCTGATACGGTTAAATCAATATTTTTCGATCTACAGGCTACCATATATCAGCAGAAGGCGCTTGATATTAATGAAAGGGAACTCGGGCCTGATCATCCAGATACTATGAAGAGTTACGGGGATCTTTCAGTGTTCTACTATCGTCTCCAGCAAATTGAACTGGCATTGAAGTAAGTTTACTTTCAAAGGCAATTCTTAACGTTCTTTCGTGATTTCCTGACATAACTGATTTCACTGTACTTTTTTTTTACAGGTATGTCAATCGGGCTTTATTTCTCCTTCATTTCACCTGCGGACTGTCGCACCCAAACAGCGCTGCAACTTACATTAATGTGGCGATGATGGAAGAGGGAATGGGCAATGTAAATCTCGCTCTACGCTATCTACATGAAGCTTTGAAATGCAATAAGAGATTGTTAGGATCAGATCATATTCAGGTCTTTGTTACCCTTCTTTCTCACAGTCTTCATATGAGACTATATTTTCCGTTTGTCGATGGTCCTGTATTGATTTGGATCAAGACGAGTGTTCTGACATTGTGTTTTACAGACTGCTGCAAGTTATCATGCCATAGCAATAGCATTGTCACTTATGGAGGCGTATTCCCTCAGCGTACAGCACGAGCAAACAACTCTCAGGATTCTTCAGGCCAAGCTCGGGCCAGATGACCTAAGAACACAGGTAAATAGTCACAATTCCATGATCCGATTATTGCTCCTAACATTACCCCGGTGCATCAAACACTCACGCCTATGACGGGGATAAATGGGCTAGATGTATACAGTCTTGAGTCTTGACCCTGTGTTCAACGCAGATAGGCTGATATCCTGAAGTTGTTTGTGCAGGATGCAGCAGCATGGCTCGAGTATTTTGAATCAAAAGTGATAGAGCAACAAGAGTTAGCAAGAACCGGAACACCAAAGCCCGATGCATCAATTGCTAGTAAAGGGCATCTTAGGTACTCAAACGTCTAGCATAACTTGTACTCAGTATTTAGTACTATTATTGAACTCGATTTCTTTTGGACTTACATGTATAATTATGTATTAACATTAACGAAAATAAGAGCACATTAAACGATGAATGTGTTTTGACATTGGCTTATGGCGGGACATATGAGGTCGAGTCTATGCAACCTTACTCCGTGTCAATTCAGTATAGAGAGTGTGTTTTCAAATAATCCATAATGAAATGTCTGAACGACCCGTTGGAGACTCTGAGAAGCGTGCTAAGAATACATCGGTGAAAGATAGTAAATCAAAGACGCTATTTCTGTATTATAACAAAAATAAAAAGTAGCGAGCATGTCGACCAGAAAAGTGAAGAAAGTGACTGATCTCACTCTGTAATCTCAGTGTATCAGATCTCCTTGACTACATCAGTTCCAATCAGGATCCAAAGGGAGGAGATGCTCTGAAGAAACATAGGCGTCCAAAGGTACCCCTCATTTATTTTTATTTTTTTCGTTTGTTATTTTTTTTTACCGTACTTCAATTTTTTGTCGAACACTACCAAAATCATAATTCCTGCAAAATGAGTCAGACTCGTTTCATTTCCTTTTTTTTCTCCATTTTTCAATTTACTATTCCTTTTTTCTCAGTTTCATGCTCTATTCTAGGCATCGCAGGTCATCGAAGATTCACCAGTCCCCAGGCAGGATATGGTAGCCAATGGTTCAGCACCGGATCAAGATCATGAAGTGTCCAATGATGTTGTTTTAGAAGAAACGACTAAGTCAACTACCAAAAACAACGGAGCAAAATCAGCTCTTACAGAATCAAATGACAGCATTGTTACTGTTGGTGAGCAGGTTGTGAATGGGGTAGTTGATGATACAAGCTCGGATGAGGGGTGGCAAGAAGCCAGCACGAAAGTGCGTTCTGCAAATGCTAATAATGACCGAAATTTTCAAAAGAGACGGCCTAATCATCTCAAGGTCAAGGTTAAGAGTTCTAGCATTGCAAAAGAAAACGGTCGTGTTTCAGGAAGCGCCCCTAGGGAGTCAAATTTAACCCTTAACATGAGCTTGAAGAGTTCCTCTCCTCCAAAAAAATCAAGAGCTCAGACCTTTCATATTGAACCCAGTGTTCAACCTAGAAAGACGTGTCATATGGCTTCGAAATCAATTACTTACAAAGAAGTGGCCATGTCTCCACCAGGAACTATTCTGAAGCCTACACAGCAGAAAGATGAAACAAGAAGTAATGCAGAAGAAACCCAGATGAAAATGTCTGAGCCTTCTGAAGGTCATCAAGAAGGAAAACGCAACGACGTGGAATCCAATTCCAATGGTAGTGAAGAAGCTAATAATGTTTCAGAGACTTCAGTCCCTTTAGTGGAAAATACCACCCTTGAAAGTGAGGAAATGCCGCCTTCTGAAAATCAGGAAAAGCCCTCGGAAATTAAAGGGTCGAAGCTCTCAGCAGCGGCCCCACCTTTCGAACCCACGGTCATATTCCAGCCTTTAAGCAACTTTTACGATGTTAGAGTAAGCCAAGGCATTTTACTGGAGCCAGTCGAGTTCCCTCCGATTTCTGCTAGAGTGCCGTGTGGGCCAAGGTCACCTTTGTATTACAAAACCAACCATTTCCTGCACTTGAAACAAGTACCTAAAGTCATGAACCCTGATGCTCCTGAGTTTGTACCCCAGAAACTAGTGCCTGACACAAATACATCAGTCATTACCGTAAATGAAGCAGGTAATGAAGCGGTAAAAGACCATGATAGGTCAAAGAGAAGTACTTCTGAGGCAGAAAAGGCAGAGTTAGCGAGGCAAATCCTACTTAGCTTCATTGTCAAGTCAGTGCAAAAGAACAGTTCAGAACATTCGGACCAGTCGGGTAGGAGTGGGAAGCGATCAGGACAATGGCAGAATGCTTCTGAAGCCATTGCAAATGACACTGCAATTATCAAAATTTCTCATGGGAACGAAGAGAAAACAAATGGATTCGTAAGGTCAAATGATGATGAGAGGTCAAGCACTAAACATGTTGACAAAGTTGGGGATGGAGAAGGATTTGTTGTCGTATCGAAAAGGAGGAGAAACCGACAGCATATAGGAGATGATGTTGGGAACATATACACTCAGCAACAACCTGTCTGCACTTGAAGAGAGGTCATGTTTTGTGTTCATCAAATAATTTACCCACAGGTCAGTAAAAGAACAACAAAAGGAAGAGTATTTTGATCAAGACCTATGTTACTTTCACTTGCCTGAAGGTATCAGACCCGACGCGGCTATTTTGTGAAAAAGTTGGATGTTTCTGGACTGAATTTAGTCTCGGCTTGTCGTGTGTCGGACACACGACACACTGCACAAGTGAATGTGTCCAAGCAACATAGATCAAGAAACCACATTCAGCTGTTAGTATTTTACATTCAGTAACCGAAGAGTATTTGCTTACCTACCTTTGCTTTTGATCTCTTTTGTAGTTTTTACCATGGCAGTAAAAGTGCAAGGGTGTGAAAATAAACTCAGATCATGTACTTGTTTCATTTTTGTAATAATCAAGACATCATCACAGTTTTGTAATTATGTTCTACTGCAAAATTTGCGTTGCCGTGGAAAAATCACCACTGTTCCTCCTAATTATAGAATCAAATTTCCAGTGCTATTCAACAGTTCAAGTTCAGATTTTTTTACAAATTCTCGTTTAAGACCGTTGTAAGTTAAACAGTCGTAAGAATGACTTCTATTCTGTTTTAGGAACCTTTATTTGAAAAACTTAAAAAACAGGAATAGCTTCTAGGCCATCTTATTGACTAGCAAAAAGCAGTTGGGTTCTGTAGTAAAAACTACAGAAAATTGGGCAAAAGAACAGCAACAGTAATTGCAATCTGACCTCTTCAAGACATCAAACCTTTCTTCCGGGGTAATCTTCTTTGAGATACTTCATCATAGCGCGACAAAACTAAGTAGCTAGACACTAATCCAAAAACACGTGCAAATGATAAAAGTAATCAGGAACGGGTAGATTGAACAATTAAAGGACTCGAGTTTTTCGCATTTGTAGGCTGTTCAGTTTCAAAATATCTGTACAAAAATATGGAGTCAACATTTGTGCTTTGTTTAAATCTGGGGAGCTATAAAAGGACACGAGAAAGAAATCCGAAACTGATGAGTAATAGACAAGTACTGTGAAACAACTTCAGAAAACTAAAACTGCAATAATGCATAATCATCATCTGCTATCTTATCATAAGGTAGTCGGTCACTTTCATTTAAATCAAACGGAATTCAAGAATTGGATCTAATATAAATAGCGATCACTTTTATATTAATCAAACGGAAATGAGTATACAACATAGAAAGAATTGATGTATAAACAACGTTCTAGATATGAGCCAACCGAAGCAACGGCAGACAGTATGGAAAGGGAAAAAAAAAACATTATCCTATTATCGGCTTCTACCTAGGGTAGGGTAGAGAGGGTCAGGTGTATGCCATTTTCCAGTTTTCGCTAAAATTTACACAAAGGACGGGCAATGACAATGCCCGTGTTATTGAATAAAAGACTGCTAAATATAAGCTACCCCTCTGTTTATTCTTTTATTCTTCCCATTTGACTTACCGAAATTTCCAAGATATCACTTCGACCTTATTTTAACATTTTTTTTACTGTCGAAGTTTAAAATTTTGACCTCAAAAAGTCAATTGGGAAGGACAAAAAGCACCCGGAGGAGTATTAGGAAGTGCAGAGATAACCAGGTGATTCACAGGTCACAGAGAAAGATCAGCCAAGTCAAAAGTTCTAGTGACTGCTTTGCACCAGGATGCCACTTTATTCTTCCTTAAGTCCTCATCCAATGTTGCACAGAAGATCCGTGCAGATTTTGCTTTTTCTTCAGTAGCAAAAATCTGATCTTCAGTCCAAACACCAACAGCTAAACCCGCAGCATATGCTGCTCCAAGAGCTGTTGTCTCAATATCGGCAGGTCTCACCACTGGGCTTCCTAGCAAATCAGCCTGACAATAGCGAAGATAAAATTAATGAGAAAAAAAATCATCTGGCGGATACCAAACACATGACATAGCAAAAGAAATTCAAATCATAAATTAGAACAAAAACTAAAGTAGGATTTAGAGTTTGTTTGGTATGGTGGAATACTTTTTTCAGGGAATGATTAAATCCACATAAGATAAATGCTATTCAAGCATACATTTTCTGCACTTTTTTCTAGCAAAATCAAACAACTGATTTAATTTCTTGAAGAATATCTCGACAAAACTACTATTCAGTTTCTACCATATTTTTATTATGGCTTTGAAATGTTTGCGAGTACAGCTGAAAATTGAGATAACACAAATTAGGTGAAAAAGATATAGAGTAACCTGAATCTGCATTAAAAGATTGTTGACAGTAGCACCACCATCCACCCTGAGCACGAATTCCCCCTTGGCATCTCTGACCTCACCTTTTTCGCCTGCATCCTTGTGCATAGAATCCAGAACATCCTTCACCTGGAAACACATACTCTCAAGCACAGCCCTACAAATGTGTGACTTATTGGTAAACCGTGTGATGCCGATACAAACGCCACGTGCATCATCACGCCACCAGGGTGCAAACAGGCCGTTAAACGCTGGCACAAAATAAACACCACCAGTTGAATCAACTTGTGATGCCAGCTCTTCAATTTCGCTAGAACTTTTTATAATACCTAGACTATCTCTGAGCCATTGAACAGCAGCTCCTGCAATAGCTATTGAGCCCTCTAGTGCGTAGTTTGTTGGTGCCGAAGGCCCAAGTTTAAAAGCCATTGTAGTTAATAGTCCATGCTTTGAATGAACTACCTCTTCACCTGTATTTAAGAGTATGAAGGCACCAGTTCCATATGTGCTCTTTGCCTCCCCCTTCCTACAAGCCTGTCCCACCATAGCAGCATGTTGGTCGCCCAAACACCCCGCAATTGGAATTCCCGGGACTGGCCAGCCAGTACCAACAGTTCCGATAATTTCAGAATTGCTTACAATTTTTGGCAAAAGCTGAGGAGGGATTTTAAGAGTCTTCAATGTCTCCTCATCCCAGGCAAGAGTCTTTAGATTCATTAACATAGTCCTAGATGCATTTGACACATCAGTCACATGTAAACCACCTTTAATTCCTCCAGTCAGATTCCATATCAGCCACGTATCTACTGTTCCAAAGAGAGCATCGCCCTTATCCACAGCTTGTTTTACTGCTTCCACGTTCTCCATCAGCCACAACAACTTTGTTGCACTGAAATAAGTGCTAATTGGCAAACCACACGAAGGCTCAAAATGAGTACGCCCACCTGGCAAATCCTTCTCAAGTCTCCTGCAGATAGAGAACAGCAACATTGTCAAAAGAGTATTCTTTAACTTATAATACATTGCATAAACTAATTACATAAATTATCATCGTTATTAGCATATTAAATCATCGTTATTAGCATATTAAAATGCGACAGAACTAGTTTGGTACCATAGAAACCAGTAATCACCAAACATCACAGAATTCCAGCTGTCTAAGTTTCAGATACTACAGCAGAATTAAACACAGCAAACATCCTCGGACAATTAGATGTATCAACAGGCCAACTGAAATGAAGAGATACAAACGAAAGGGTCTCCATTTGGAACTTCTAAAGTAATAGAGGCAAGATTCAAATCATTTCAAACATCTACGATTCTTTATAGCAATTTCCAAGCACAATATGAACTTTGACACGAAGGAGTACACCTTGACCAAAGACTCAAAGAGTGATCAAATTATAATTAAACCTACTGATTGCCACTGTCAATGTTACTCCATACTTGACTCACCCGTATTCAATACATGCCCATGTCGGAACTACTAATTTAATAAGAGAACCACGAGCCACAAGTTAATCTTTCAACATATGATTCCAAAAATTCAGTCAAATAACTCTATCTCAAAATTACAAACTTTATGATCTACGATCAACATTTTCGGGTTACCAAGTTTTTTTCCTTTTCCAAAAACACGGCATTGGTTTTTGTTTCCCCTTTTTCTGAAAATGCATGCAGGTTTTACAAAGGGAAAGGAAACAATCACCATATAATACTTCTATATTCCTTATATCATATACTTATGTGCATAACAACCAAATAATAAGACATGATATAGATCTTATATCAAACCTGCAGATGGAACTAGTACGAACATCCATCCAAACAATAGCTTTGTAAAGAGGAAGTCCTGTAGATTTGCTCCAAACAACAGTTGTCTCTCTCTGATTGGTGATCCCAATAGCCTTCAGCCCACTATCAACATTATGCCCCCCTGCAGTGGCCTTATCGATTGCTTTCGCAATACAAATCCTTACACTCTCCAGTATCTCCATCGGATCATGCTCAACCCACCTGTGAAAAAAACAAATGGTTAATTAATCAGCACAAAAATCCCAGAAAATAACACCTAGAATTTACTAATAATCGATCAAATTTCTCAGACATTATAACATACAGAAGGTATTACTACGCTCTCAAATATTTCCATCGAATCATGCTCATCCCACCTTTCAAAAAATCCACATAATTAATTCATCAGCACGAGAAACCCGCAAAATCACACCTAGGATTTACCAGTATTCAATTACATCTCTCCGGCATTTTAACAACTGATGGTATTACACCCTCCATCATCTCCCTAAGATAAGGCTCAAGCCGCCTTTCAAAAAACTCACATTGTTAACTAATCAGCACAAAAAACCAACAAAATGTCAAAATAACACCTAGGATTTACCAATATTCAATCAAATTTCTCCAACATTTTAACAACTTATGGAATTACACCCTCCATTATCTCCCTAAGATCTCATGCTCAACCCGCCTTTCGAAAAACCCACATGGTTAATTAATCAGCACAAAAAACCCACAAAATCAAACTTAATTTACCAATACTCAGATCAAATTTTCAGACATTTTAACAACAGGTGTAATGTATTACACTCTTCAATATCTCCATCAGATCATGCTCAACCCACCATTCAAAAAACCCAGATACCAAATCAATCAGCACAAAAAACCCACAAAATCAAACCTAAAATTTACCAATAACCAAATAAATTTTCTCAGAGACATTTCATCAAACACATGGCGCGCATTACAGAAAACAACAACGAAAGGTAAAAAAAACAAAATACCCTGCAACTGGGTAAAACTGGGTGAATTCAACTTGATGAGATCCAATGGGTTTGGCAGCTTGATTATAAATAATAAATCTTGTGCTTGTTGTACCTTGATCTATTGAACCGATAAATGACACTGGTTTTTTCGACATTTTTGCCTGTTTTTTTTTTCTGGGTAACTTTTCGATCAGAACAATGTAGGAGAAGATGAAGATGTACTCCGTAGTAGATATAGTTGGGGAGGTTAAGATGTCAATTTGTTATTCCTCTAATTTTGGAAGGGTTGACCAAAGTATGTGTTTTTAATTACTGGAAGTGTGTGAAATTGGACTTTTGTGATCATGATTATCTCGTCATTGGCCGATTCGAGTCAAATGTTACGTGGATGGATAACGTACCAACTTTGGATTGAACAAAATGTGATCACTCCTTACTTATTGGGAAAAATGTCCGAGCTCCCTTATTTTCCGTTTT
>JAGPOY010002253.1:3707-17152 GCA_018983105.1 Silene uniflora | reverse complement strand
AAAAGTATTCGTGTGACTGTTTGTGAACTTGGTAGTAATATGTTAATTTTGGGCCCAGTAACCGAGATGCTTGCGGTGTGAGATAGCTGCCTATACATGATTTTGTCAGATCCTAGCAATTCTCAACCAAGATCTGCTTATCAAGTATAGATATTTTAAGGTGTGCACATGTTATGTGCAGAGCTAAGATTGAATGATTCCTGCCACTTACATTAACTTTAATATAATATGTTTTTCTGGCGTTTCACAATGCAGTTTGACTTTATTTATATATCTCTGCAAGTTGTGAGCTGGTGCTTGCCTGTATAGAACTAAAATAATGTGGAGTGTGCTACTTGTAGATCCTGCCTTCAGTGGCATTTCTAAAATTTTCCGGGAGGGGGAATTGAGTCATTGACAATGTAGTTGACTGGCTCAAGAGCCTGGTACTAAATTATTAAGCCCCCTATGTAACAAATTCTTCAATTTGGATTCTTAACCTTGTCTGGTACAACACACGTAAGGATACGGGTATGGGATCTTTACCTGACACCTACCAATCTGAGCCTTATTTGCAAAGAAAATATTACATGTCTCAAACATATCACAATTTCACTTTAAGAACTCTAAATATTTCAATTTTAATTAATTTTCTGTTTATAAAACAAGTCCCATCCCCGTAGTCCCGTACCCTTGTTTTGAACAGCGTCTTTGTGTCTCAATTTGTACTCCCTACATCCCAATTTTTTTGTCCCCTTTCTCTGAAAAATTATCCCAAAATTATTGTCTCGTTTCTAATACTAGTAAGGAAAAAAAGATGTGCATCCAATATTGTCCCTAGATAATGAACTACCACGGTACCACCATCTTGACTCAACTCTCTTTAATTCAAGGGGTAGAGTAGGTAGTTAATCAAATTTTCTTAAATCCTCCCAAAATAGGAAGGCAACAATAAAAATGGAATGAAAGGAGTATTAAAGAGGCGGGCAGTTGGATATGTACTAGAGTCTGACAATCCATATGAATAACATAGCTTCACCCTTGATTGTTGATTTTAGTATTTTAGTGTTTTAAGTAGTAAAATCCCCATTCCACTGGTTCATAATGATTTATAACCATCTATATTTTATTCATTGTCCATGGTGATTTTTTTCAGACCCAGTTTGGCCACCTGAGTGTTCTTGTCCAATATTTGAAGTCATGTAACCGTCCTGACAATCGATTTCTATGTTTGACTGCTGGGTAATGGTGAATTACATGTACATATCGAGGACTTGCTTTCAAATGAAGTGTTGGATAGGCTTTAGATGTTTTCTTAAGTTTTTAGCCTCTAAATGTTTGTCAAAGTAATATATTACTCTCCTAAAGTTGATTTGCTTGTCTTCCACAGGGTCAACTTCCTTCCTATTCACCATGTACCAGTATGTTGGTGTATTTATGGTCGCGTTTGCTGTGCTGATCTTTGTTTTTCTCGGATCTGTTGAGGGCTTCAGTACAAGTAGTCAGCCTTGCACATATGACAAGACGAGGAGGTGCAAACCAGCTCTTGCCACCGCTATCTTTAGCACAGTGTCCTTCTTACTAGGTGCAATCACCTCTTTAGCTTCAGGTTTCCTTGGGATGAAAATTGCGACATACGCCAACGCTCGAACAACCTTGGAGGCTAGAAAGGGTGTTGGTAAAGCTTTTATTGTTGCATTTAGGTCGGGAGCTGTGATGGGCTTCCTTCTTGCTGCAAATGGTCTTTTGGTTCTGTATGGGACCATCCTCCTCTTCAAGATATACTATGGTGATGATTGGGAAGGTCTTTTTGAGTCAATTACTGGGTATGGTCTTGGAGGATCTTCTATGGCCCTATTTGGTAGAGTTGGTGGTGGTATTTACACAAAAGCTGCCGATGTTGGTGCTGATCTTGTTGGTAAAGTTGAAAGGAACATTCCCGAAGATGACCCCAGGAATCCAGCTGTAAGCATTTGGCTTTGTTGATAATGCTTTTAGCTTGTAGTTTGATTACTTAGTAATTCCTATTTTTGAGTAATTTACGTGATTGTGCTTTTGTCTTTAGGTTATTGCTGATAACGTTGGTGACAATGTTGGAGATATTGCTGGTATGGGATCTGATCTCTTTGGCTCCTTTGCTGAGTCATCATGTGCAGCCCTTGTTGTTGCATCTATTTCCTCGTTTGGGAACAACCATCAATTCACTGCTATGTTGTACCCTCTCCTGATCAGCGCTGTCGGTATTATTATGTGCTTGATTACAACCTTATTTGCAACCGACTTCTTCGAGATCAAGGCTGTGAAGGAGATTGAGCCTGCTCTTAAGAGGCAGCTAGTCATCTCCACTGTGTTGATGACTATTGGTGTTGCAGCTGTCTCATTCACAGCTCTTCCTTCTTCATTTACCATTTTCGATTTTGGAACACAGAAAGAGGTTAAAAACTGGTAAGCCATTTTGCAATCATTGCTGTCTTCTTAATAGTTTGTTTGAAGCTATATAGAAGTGATATAATCCGCAGTCACACCTAATGCTCATGTTCCCCCAAATGCCACTGTTAATTAGCAAAAATCTTTAAAATCTGGGATAACCATGGTTTCAATGCTGAATTGTTCTCCAGTTTCTGTTTAAGTGCAACCTTTTATGGCTGTTAATCGCTAGATGCTTGCAGTAACTACAGTATGAATACTGCCTTAACCTATCACGTATCAGTCATGTGTTCTCACCTTCAGTATATCTGTTAATCACCGTGGCCTGGACATTGTTTTTGACATGGTTGATAAATGGCTCTGGCTATTTTCTTATTTGTTTTTTTGATTAAGGGTCCAATCATGACCCCATCTGCGACCTGGATGTAGAAAGGGAAACAAGCAATTTTGGATAGAATGAATGAATTATTTCAATGATTTTGAGCTCATGGAGAATTTCATGTCACTGTGTAGGGAACTGTTCTTATGTGTTGCTGTTGGCTTGTGGGCTGGACTTATCATTGGATTTGTGACGGAATACTACACTAGCAATGCATACAGGTAATGACATGGCAGTGGGTCTTATATGACACGATCTTACATATAACTCTACAAGACCAACCCAAATCGTTGTGTACTGTCATTTAATCAGGGTGGTCAGCGGTCTCACGTATAAGCATCTCATATAGTTTGTTTGTGTTGATATGGGGAGTATCAATTCATGTCCCCAGTGTCACACGCCTTTTTCTCCCTCAACAAAGCTGACAAATCTTTGTTTCTGTGTAGCCCTGTGCAAGACGTTGCCGATTCTTGCAAAACTGGAGCTGCGACTAATGTTATCTTTGGCCTGGCCTTAGGGTACAAGTCGGTCATCATCCCTATCTTTGCCATTGCAATCAGCATTTTTGTTAGTTTTAGCTTTGCGGCTATGTATGGTATTGCCGTGGCTGCCCTTGGTATGTTGAGCACTATTGCAACTGGATTGGCTATTGATGCCTATGGTCCAATCAGTGACAATGCCGGTGGCATTGCTGAGATGGCTGGCATGAGCCACACAATCCGTGAGAGGACTGACGCCCTTGATGCTGCTGGAAACACCACTGCTGCTATTGGAAAGGTTATACTTTGTCTTTTATATTCAAATTTGCCTATTTTATTTTGGAGTAAATTATAAGCAAAAGCTACACAAGCGGGGGAGGGGTATGAAAGAATGATATTTTGGAATGCCCATGAATGTGCTGAGCTATGGATGTTGCAGGATAAACCTATTAGGTATAAAAATCGAAAGTTTGGTTTTCTGTATAAAAATTTAAGAATATAAAATACAAAATTACCCAACAATAATCTTTGAAAATAGAAGAAAAAAAATCATCTATAAAAAACAAATATTTAAAGTTATTAAAATAACGTACATAGATGTTCTACAAATAAAGTTCAAAATCCTTAAATATCCTACTTGATGCTTCAAGATATAGTTCAAATTTTTTGTTCTTGAATGATATGAAGAGTTTACTAAACGCAAAGTGTTTTCTTTTACAGGGTTTCGCCATTGGCTCAGCGGCTCTTGTTTCTCTGGCCCTATTTGGTGCCTTTGTGAGCCGGGCGTCTATTACCACAGTTGATGTGTTGACCCCTAAAGTCTTCATCGGTCTCATTGTAGGAGCTATGCTTCCGTACTGGTTCTCTGCCATGACAATGAAGAGTGTTGGAAGTGCAGCTTTGAAGATGGTTGAGGAGGTGCGCCGACAATTCAACACCATCCCTGGGTTGATGGAAGGCACTGCTAAGCCTGACTACGCTACTTGTGTCAAGATCTCCACAGATGCTTCTATAAAGGAGATGATTCCCCCTGGTGCTCTTGTCATGCTCACTCCATTGATTGTTGGCATTTTGTTTGGTGTCGAAACTCTCTCTGGTGTTCTTGCTGGTTCTCTTGTTTCCGGTGTTCAGGTAAGAAATGGCTCTAATCTGCGTTGTAGTTCTATTTCAGTATCTGAGATTCTTTCACACCTTGTATGTTCGCTTAATTTATGTTGCTAGGATTCACGTACAAATTTCTGTACTTATGAAACTCAAATAAACAATTGTGTCATTTTTGTGTCTTAACCCGAGTATTATACCAATATCACCTGAAGGCGGTATACGAGGGTAATATGATTATATGAAGAGCGAGTAAAATATACGAGGGTACTTATATAAAAACGAAGGGATCGAGCAACATAGCACCTAATTCCTTTTACCCTTTCAAGTCCTGATATTACTTGTACCCTAGTTGAATATCTGACAATTTTGTTGTACCTCATGTATTATTTTGAATTGCAGATCGCCATCTCTGCATCCAACACCGGTGGTGCTTGGGACAATGCGAAGAAATACATTGAGGTAAGCATTAGATCCAAACACGGGGTCACCCTTTTTTCTATACCAATTTATAATGTAAAAGTCATGTATGTGGTTTCTTTAATTTAGGCTGGTGCGTCCGAGCATGCAAGGTCGCTTGGTCCTAAGGGATCAGATGCACACAAAGCAGCAGTGATTGGTGACACAGTAGGAGACCCTCTGAAAGACACATCTGGGCCATCTCTCAACATCCTTATCAAGCTCATGGCTGTTGAATCTCTTGTATTTGCCCCCTTCTTTGCCACCCACGGTGGCTTGCTCTTCAAGCTTTAGACATGATACAACGGCACCCGAGGGAAGTCTTGTAGCATATCCCTCTATTTTGTCGCTGACGAAATTGGTTAGTTTGAGTTAGTCGCAATTTTTTGAATGTCGTAGATGGCAAGGCTGATGGGGCTCGCTGCTACCCCCCTTTGTTTCGAGGGGGATGGTTTGGCGACGATAACGACGAAAATATCGGTCAGTCCTGTTTACTAGAGTTATAAGGTCAATATTATTCTTTCTTTTCTTTTCTTTTCCTATGAAGGATCTGTAATCATTGTTTTCCAAACTTGAATGATGGAATGATTCTCTATTTAGTAATCAAGTGAACTTTTCTTTCAGAAATGTATTCAAGTGAGACCTGTTCATCGCATCCTATTTGATTCATGTCGTATTTGCTACTATCATTTATTGCACGCTTTTCCAATTCCGAATAGACGTGTCAAACGGATATAGTTTGGAATTGGCAGTTTTGGGTTCGTCTAGGTTCAGGTGATCTGGTCCATCATTCTTGTTTAGTTATGTTTTAACAGGTCTGTTTTCATGGCTGAATAAACTTTTTCCCAGGTTTAGTACCAAGCTGGTTCATAACAGCACGTCGGCCCAACCATAACCTTGCGGCTTTGCTCAGAGTCAGGTTTGGGTTGCCGAACTATGAGCATGTAGGCATAGTCTGTAATTCCTTTGCTGACATGCTCATTTGTCGTATTTTCGTGATGTCGCCACGTTTTTGGTTGCCTACATTGTTTATTTTTATTCAAAATGATGATGTACATGCAAACAAAGTCGTCGTCAATCACAAAACTACACACATTAAATCTCTAACCTGTATACGTAGTACTCCGTATAAGATTGGTACAGATGAATAATTTTTGGCGAAACATATTAAAAATTAAGACTCGTACTGATTTGAGAAAGCGTGTGTTAATTACAACTACCAATCTACCATACAAGTTGGCAGTAGTCATCAAACCAAAACACGTAACCTACCGGAACTACACCTTATTACTCCGATAGGCGTAAACTTTGAATGTAAATACTTTCACTATATTACAGTTTTAATTGAGCGATTATAAAGTTTTACATTAATAGGCGTATAACCCGTCATTGCTTTTGATCATATAGGAAAATAACTTTAAGTCATTCCATAACACTGAAAAGCCTATTGTTTCAACTGATTTTCTTATGTTAGATTAGAATATTCATCAGAAGAAAATAAAAATGCAAGGAACCAGTTGGGACAAAAGGATTTATCATGATTATTATATTTAATACGTCCAACCGTAAAATTTGGGCGTGGAAATTCTCGTCCGAGTTAGGTTTGGGTCTGCATTTTTGGCGTCCCAAGCTCTATTAATTTTTTTTCCCGATTTGAAGTCGTATTATCGTCTAGATGGGGAGCCTTGGCGCACCGGTTAAGGTGTTGCTTTGTGACCGTGAGGTCACGGGTGTAAGTCCTTGGAGCGGCCTCTTGCCAAAATGGCAAGGGAAGGCTTGCCCCAATTACACCCTTATGGTGGGACCCTTCCCTAGACTCTCACCTAGCGGGGACGCCATCGTGCACCGGGCTGCCTTTTTTTTGAAGTCGTATTATCGTCTACACTGTCTACGTTGTTTATTACGTTGTTAATGTCACACTATAGCGTGTTACAATAACCATGAATATGTCAAAAATGTGACAACGTTAGTAGTTTGTCGAAGAGGTTTAATAATCGGGATAATTAAACACACTCCTTGGGCCTCCATGACTCCATCATTGTTGTTTTGCAAACATGTTATGACTTTCAAATTAATATTTTCTCACATATTTTCAATTCTAATGCAACTTAAAAAAATTATTATTCAGAGGTACTATGATGGAATAAAGTAAAACGGGTCACGTAAAATGATTATGCTAGTTATTATCCTAAAATACTGGTCATGTGAAACAAATTTTGATGCAATTTTCTATTCTGGTTGAGTTGGTTCCTTAAAATGATACTAATGCGGTAATGCCTATGGCTAAAGACTAGGGTATGGTGCTTTAAATCGTTATTTGCTAGCTGGATGCTATGTTTGTTCCTCTTTTATAGCCTAGTATGTGTCGTCTTTGCAGTTGCAGATGAATCCATCCATTGATGGCTCCAGTCAGACTTAAAATGCGTCTTACATGTGAAAGGGAGTGCCAACATGCAGTGTTTCGCATTGATAAATGTAGGAGGAACTTTATCACTTTGTAAGGCTAACGAGTTACTCCCTCTAGTGCCAACTGGTTTAAAAGTGAAACCTCATTCATACAGTGGAGTCTCTCTCGCTCCTCGGTTTGAGGGTGGTCCAAATCCGTTGCATAACTTAATGTATGCAATGGAATAGTTGAACAGATTGGAGTGGGCTTTTCAGGTGGTGAAAAAGCAGCGCTCTAGTCATGTGCATGAAGTTGTTAGTGATCACAGTAATCATAGTCATATGAAGTTGATTCTTCCTTATTTTGATGCTGATGATTATTACCAAAATGTCATTGCTGCTGCTGTTGCGGCTGAGATTAAGCATGACTTTGGCCTCTTCTCAAGTGATATCTTTGAGTTGTATTCAGTACTGCAGCTGTATAATTACTGTAAGCTTTGTATGAAGGAGTCACAAGTGTTACTTTGATCTTGACAGATGTGTAACTAATATGTATATTTGAATCAATTTAATTCATAAACCTGGAATCGTTACTTTAAGCCGTAAAGATAATATGAATGTAGAATGATTTCAAATCTGAAATATGAGCAGAGTATTAGTCGTTAAACTAGCTGATGCCAGCGTAGTCATTTCTTCTTATTGTAAAGATGTGAGAATCGGTTTCTTATCATCCGAGGGTGGTACAGTGTATCACCCCTATCATTATCCTGATCACAAATAACATACATTGGAATGCAGTAGGAAATAAGAATTACATTTTGACAGCATTGATGGCTCTTTCTCCTCTGGCAATATGTTGCAAAAAAAGGGCTATATAATTGGTGATGTTCTTGTACAGTTGGGCGCCCTCTCTATCAATCAGATCGGTTAGTGGACCTATCTCTCTGTCTGGGGATGGTATACTTGCCACAGCCACAGATATCCTTTCCCTCTCCTTATCTATCACCACCTTGTGTACTACACTTTTTATTATTCCATTGCTCATTATCTGCATATATCCATTTTTATCAGTATCGTAAATAGTACTCCTTCCGTTCACTCCAATTCCATACGTTTGATTTGATCAGTATATGTGACGTATATTTTAATCAAATGCATGGAATAATGGGGAGTTAAATATACCTCCAATTGGTCCCCAACATTGATGAAGAGGGCATCAGGAACAATGGGAACTTTATACCATTGATCATCTTTCAAAACTTGAAGACCTTCAACCTCGTTGTCTTGGACGAGGATGGTAAGCATTGTTACATCAGAATGTGGTTTAAGCCCAAAGACTTGATCTGGGGATGAACATGGAGGGTAAAAGTTGAATCTTGTAAACGTAATGCCGTCTTCCCCAAACTGACTTAAGAAGCCATTTTCTTCCACATCCAATGACTTAGCTATGACTTTCAACAAATTTTCGAGTAATTTCTTCATCCCGACAGCATATTCATCTAATATCTCCCTACACACATTCGTCGTACATATTATGGAGTACAATTTTATCTACCATCCGGTCTCATCTAATAATCCTGACTGATGATATGATAAAAAAAGATATCAGATGGCTTGAATAATGACCTGAAGTTTGGTGGAATTTGAGGCCAAAATTTGAGATTGCGGTGATCAACAGGATGAGTTTTGAGATGTAGCCTGTCATTCCAGTTGAAAGGCTCTCCCTCAGTGACTGTATCACTTCCATACCCTTCAAACCAATCTGCGGTTCTCGAGTACTTTCGCTTCTCTTCGTAAGGAAGGGCAAAGAATTCTTTTGCTATTGCTCTGAGCTTCTCGATTTCAAAGCTCGCAATTCCGTGATTTATAAGCTGCAACGTCAACAGTTCCATGAAAAGCAAGGTCAACACTCAACAGTTAAATATTTCATTCTCGACCGAATAATAAAGTATAGAATACCTGGAAGCAGCCCCAGGAGCAAAGGAGAGAACGAAGCTTGCGAAGTTCGTCTTGGGATTCGGAGGATGAAGAATCCAAGAGTAAGTGAAGATCAATAACGGGAGTATCCATGGAAGGAAGTGATGAAGAGCCATTGGTAGCATCATCGGAATAAGAATCTTTGTTAGGATGGAAAATGTATCTTTGAGGGATTAGATTTCCTGTAGATTTAATAAGCTCTTGAACTGGTGTTGCTGGTAATTCTAGCTTCGCAGGCTGCTCAAGTGATTCTCCCATTGTAATCCTTATCTTTCTCAAAGGAACAATACTTGCTCCACTCAAACCTTAGCTTTATTTTTAGGAGATCACCACTTTATATTCATCCCAAGTGCTCACCCTTTTTTACAATAAGTCTACACAAGCTTGCGACGGGTTGAATAATACCATATTATGTGCAAATGGTAAAAAAGTGACCCCACATGTAATATGAAATATGAAGTGATAAGTTGTCTATTAGGTAATGTGTAACTTGTGACCAATTTTAACTTCAATGTTATATAACTGAAATGGCTACATTGTCAGTTATAATGGTTATATCTGCTTGTATTTATTAAATTTATGATGTTTCTAATTTTCTTACAAATGTAATATGTTACAATGTTTATTAAAATAATGACAAGTGTATTTGAAAAATGTGTAATTTGTGACTAATTTGAACTTAAATGTTTCTAATTTTCTTGCAAATGTAATATGGTTATAATACATATTAACATAGTGACCACTCACAAGTTGGCAGACCTATATGGTTATCATCCGCCCCATTTCACACTAATATGGTACCTATTCGACTCGTTACAAGCTTGTGACGGATAGTGCCGTTACAAATGAGAATTTGTGCCTTTTTTATGTTGGTCTCTGTCTTTGAGCGCGTTATTCTTGTCGTGCGGAAGCCTCGATATCTGTTAAGTTGGGTCAAGTCTTCATGGATTTACTCCTGCGCTCCTCCCAAAAGGCCTCGTACTATTATATGTTGTAGACACTTGTAAAGATAACATTTTACCGTTAACTACCAATTGGGGACATGAGTTTGCACCCTAACAATCCTCCCTTCAAACCAAGAACTATCATCTTCATTCGGATGACCTCTATGGAGAACTTTCACAGCGTACAACCACAACCAATTTTTAGGCACCCCAAACATCACCAAGTCTTGATAATCCCCCCTTAACCAACACACCATGCTACCGAGACATGTTGTCACCAAATGTCACCGCTTGGTCAAGTGAGTGTTCTCTCATGTTCCTAATCCTACATGTGCATGTGTCCCACTAGAGACCCTGCTACACATGCATATTGAACTCTCCTGCCTCCAATATACCCTAGATTGGGGGATTGACACTTTAGAAGTCCTAGAACACAACGGTCATTAGCATTGAACTTAAAAATGATCCACCTGTAGCACCCAACCTGAGAAGGGCCCACCTGATCAGCAGTTCTAGTACACAAATGTTCTTTGTCCCTCAATACCTATAGCGCATATCATCCATTTAGCCCTGGACAGGGCTTGTTCAAGGGTCCACCTCGAGTTAAAGGTTTCATACAGTGTACGTCATCCTTAGAGTCATGACTCAATGCTTAACCAATGTACCATCCATGGACTTGAGATTTGCAAATTGTGTGCCAGGTCGAGCCAACAGCGAGCCCACGTGTCCGTGATTTGCCAATGCTATTTGTTCCGCTCTCTAAGCTCCACCATTTGTACGCTGTAGGGGCTAGGCTCAAGTTGAACCTTAGACTCTGATGGCACTTGTTGCGCAAAACTGTTGATATCTCTTGTGTTGGGCACTACTTCACTTGTATCCACATCCATAATAGTACGATATTGTCTGCTTTGGGTGAAGCCCTCACGGATTTACTCTTTGTCTCCTTCCCAAAAGATCTCGTAATATGCTATGTTATAGGCTCTTATTAAGATAACATTTCACCTTCACACTACCGATATGTGACATGGGTTTGCACCTTAACAATTCTGATTTCTCAAGTGTCTCACATTTTTTGCATATGGTAAAATATTATCCTTTTCATGTGTAAATTCTGAAATTGTCCAGTTGTGAATAACTTAGGGTAAATAAATAATTATCTTATACTTATATACGAAAGGGATAATTCATGTGGTGCCCTTGAAGTTTTGTTTAATTCACGTGGTACCCATGCTTTTATGAATGTGCACATGGTACCCCTGTAACACCCCCAAGAGTTGGATCTCTTCATTTGGGCCAACCCGACCCTTGAGGGCGTCACATTCTTGGATAACCAAGTTTGTAGTGCGAACAAGAGTAATGAGAAACAATTTAAATACATAATTAAGTCTTGCATAGATAATAAAAGGTGGAGTCATACATAATACAATGTCAAGAGGTGCACTAGGCCACCTCGAATAAAAGTACAAGAGTCTAAGGTTCAATACTCAAAAGCTAATACTCAAAAGCTAAGATATATAGAAGGTGACACGCGAGGACCGCTTCCAAGCCCAAAGCTAAGACATGCACGTACACCTGTCAACTGCTCACCATATGGTCGGAAATCACCATTATGGTTCACCGCATACATTTGAAAACAAGGTTAGCTTAACGATACAAATGTTCTATTAAGAATGCTACTAATCTAACATGTGAAAATGAAATGATAGAGTATGCAAATAAGAATATGAAAGGTCGACTTATCAAACACATCATCATCACCGGATGCCAGGAACACGTCCACGACACCCCAATCTCATGGTACTCCGAACACGTCGGTGGTACGGGCCCGAGAGCGACTCAGATCCCCCGCCAGGCGTCGTGTCTCAACCACACGAGCCCCTGCGTCCTCAAGTCCTAAATGTGCACATCCCCTTTGGAGTGGGAAGCTCCAAAGGGCGACTCAAGCGGAAGACGGTTTCTCAACCGCCTTCCGTCTTCTCAACAACAATCCCCTCAACACAACTCCTCATAATCCAAGTTCACAACAATAGAAACATTACAACAAGAATAGGCATACAATAATTTATCCGGTTTGTCAATTTAACATGCATCATGTTCAACAACATAAATCTTATCCTCTTTATGTTATAACAACCATATTACAATTTCATTAACATTTTATAGCCTAATCATGTTATAATGCAATCTAGTAATGTGAACATTAATTATTAACATAATTAACAAAACACTCATATCATCAAGCTAGTAGGGAGAGAATCTCTACCTTACGATCTTCTCAAGGCTTCAAGCTAGCCCTAGAATTGTTCCTCTATGAATCTTCCTACATATAATTAACATTCAACCATTACTACACAAACTAAATCAAGATATACTAATTATTCCCCTTAATTTCTCTTCCAAAACCCCAAGATTCTAACTTGATAACATACTAAGATTGGGGTTTGACAAGGATACAAGATTAAGAGGATAGTTAGTGAACTTACCAACCAAGGATGAACCAAGAGGATGAATTAGGAGTAGATCTCACTATGTTTTCCTAATATTCCAAGAAGATGTATTTTTGAATGTGAGAATATGGTAGGTGAGGATAGGGTTTGAGAATGAGAGTAATTTTAGGGAAGGAAATCTGAAATTATAAGTCAAAAGGAGTCAACAATCATAAGAGAAAGAAACAAGGGGCACACGCAAAATCATAGCTTGACAGCGACCCGGCACTCGGCCGAGTGGAAATTCCACTCGGTCGAGTGAAACACACTCGGTCGAGTAAAGCCTTACTCGATCGAGTGTAATGAAACACCCCAATTATCCGGCCAAGATAATTAAGGCATTACATCTCGGTTTCCCGAGATAGTGTTCCAAAAACTTCGATGAAAGAACATTTTATTATAAATATAAAGTTTATTGATTACATAAACGTAAACGAATGAATAAAATACAACTCATGACTACTATACTCTCCTAGCAACTATACTAGCTAGTCACGTGACTCGTCAAGCTCGTCCCGTCTCCCGCGTGCTAACCAAACAACCTGTACATAGCCTGCTCCCCATATGACCAAAGGATATCATATGGATCTGTTGGAGTATGTGTCCTCAACAATAGTGCGATCACGTAATTAGTGTAATCACATAATTACATAAAACTCGAATTAAGAATACGGAAGGGATGATTCTTTTATATAAGTCAACTGACCAACATTAATCGGTAATGATTGGCTAACTAGGGTTTGACATTACTGTCATTTCGACGGTGGTGGTCAGTTGATCCCTTTAGGTCACACCTATAGGACGATTCCCGAAACAGTAAAAGTTAATT
>JAGPOY010002252.1:16586-26656 GCA_018983105.1 Silene uniflora | reverse complement strand
TTCGCTACGCTCAAAAAACAACTATATCGATATAAATATCTTGGGGTACGGTGCGCGAAGCGCGCCGTAAACCAACTAGTAATAACTAAAAGATTTTCCATTTTTTTTTTTTGCACCAAAACAGGTTTAGAATGAAGTGTCATGAATAGATGGTTGAAATTTAATGATGACCAAAGATCTAACCTAGATGGCTCGAACAACCTCAAGCCAACTCGGTTTTGGAGTATATGTTGGATAAGTATGGTGGTTGGGTACTCCCTCATAATGCCAATCGGCAAATGGTAGCTTGGGTATTGATAGAATCACGAATTACTTTCCTTAAAGAGTATTGTGACTCTTACATTTGTCTTCGGTATCACGAAATCTCTTGAGTCTTGATGGATAAGAATACTGATTCCCCTCTTTCTAATTTTGTTTGTTCTTTCAAAGTCGGAAATAATATGGTTTTTCTCCTGCTATTTTAAATCACATATTATCATGTACTCCCTCCGTTCCAGTCATATGTTTACACTTTCCTTATTTTCCCCTCACAAAATAAAGAAAGTGTAAACATCTCACCGGAACAGAGGAAGTACTCTTTATTTGTTTATTTACACCTTTTGAGACAAGTTCAAACAAAGCAATCCTTGAAATCTTGCGTCAAATCGAAACCGCGCATAAAACTAGGCAACCGCTGTTCCACAAGGACCCAACCGGGGTCGTGACACACGCCTAAGCCCTACGATAAGTGTACCGAAAGGGCTAAAGTATGGAATATGCATCAAACCCGGCCACCGGGATCCAACCCGAACCAATTCGATCATGAGGGTGCACAAATTTGCCAAAGTAACATTACTTCTCACATCCCGATCTATCGGCGTTTGTTCCCGTGCTGAGGTCGGAGCAAAACCCGCAAAAAACCTCATTGTTACTTCCACATGCGTTATTACTTGTCTTCAAAAACCTGTAAACTCAATTCACGTTTATACAAGCATGCGTTCTGCATACCCAAACCTTATTATAACAAACTGAATTTACTTGAGTTTGACATAATCCTACTCCTGAGTACACTCAAATAAAATTAGTGATTCATTTAAATCACCAACATTCCTCCCCCATTTAAGTGTAATCCTTAATTCATTCACAACAAACTAAACCAACCTCGTACATAACATGGAAATACCGAATAAGGATTCTCAAGCTCCCCCACCCGCCCACCCACTCCATGTTCCGGTAAGGCGGTAATAACAAATCAATTCTTCATCTTTGTCATTAATAAGGCCGAATAAACCTTATACGATACAATTTTCTGATACGAATACGATAGAATATGCGGTTTTTATTATACGAATTTCTATATATAGGATACGGGCAATCTCCATCGGGGTACTGAAGGCAATTTAATGGATTGACCCCTTCCAAATTTGGCTTTTTTCATTTGCATGAGTCAGACATTGAACCCATAACCACTTGTTTAAGAGATGAGAGACCTTGCCACTCAGACACTCACACCAGCCAACATTGGTAATCCCCCTTAAAACTATTTGATTACCATTTCTTCATTTTTTCCGCCTAACCACCACCCTTTCTATTGGGCCATCTATTCTCGATTGGGCCTGATTGATAAATTGGTGAATCTATAAGTTCAACCATTGGTGAATCTATTCTCGATTGGGCCTGATTGATAAATTGATGAATCTATAAGTTCACTACAATGGTACGTAATTTAACTGAACAAATTACGGGCTGAAATGGTCTGATATCTTTGTACACATAAGTGATCAGTCTACAAATCAAATCCCCCTTATCCATTTTTATACGAGAGTATGTAAAGTGCTACTATTGGGCCTAACACCACCTATGCTACTATTGTGTATAACGATATGATGTTTTTGGCCCAATAATTTTCGAGTATTATAATTTCGAGTACTTATAGAAGTCGGTCATGTGTGTCTAATCATCGGCCCGTTATTTGATTATGGTGACGGTTTTGTCTCCTATTTAAAGTACTCAATTTTTATATTCTTTTTAACATTATATCAAAAATATAACAATTAATTATGTGATAAATTTGTATTATCTTCATCTAATATAACACTAAAAAACTGATAGTTTAATTCTAAATATTCAAAAAAGCAAAATTTTATCCGACGAAATAACTAAGTTTTTATCCGTATTTATTCAATGACGCTATCTCTACCATATGTTTCATAAATTATTAAACTCAATGTAAAGTGCAAAGACTCTTATGAACCGTCTACTACTGCCCAACTATTAATTTCAACCGCTCAAACATCTCGTGCTGTAGCACGGGACCTAAACTAGTACGTTATTAAAAACCTTACTACTAAGAGGGGGTACGGGCCAAACAAAAACAAAACCGCATATACATTTTCTAACCCGGTTTAGTCAAAACGCTACCTCTCGAACCTCGATTACACACTACTCCGTAACTCATAGCCTCCTATCCTTCAACGACGGCGGCGGCAATGACGGCGGCAGCGACGGTGGGTGCTACATTCACGTCTCCGAATTCACGTTTCTCCGGCGACGGCGATGGGGTGTTCAATCGTCAATTGTTCAATAAACGGCAATGCAACTTCCCTTCTCCCGCCAACTCTTCCATACGCGCCGCCGCCACCACCACCACCACCACCGCTTCTGCTTCCTCCGATAACGGTAAATTTCATCATCTTGCTACTTTGCTAGTTGCTACACATGTTTTCCGTTTCTCCTAATCATGTATTTGTTGTCAAAATCAACAGTGGTGACGGTACTTGACTATGGAGCTGGAAACGTGCGCAGTCTCAAAAATGCCATTCGCCGCCTCGGTTTCGATATCAAAGATGTCAGTCAACTCCTTCTCCTCTTTTACTACTCTTTCGGTCTCAGTCGTTTGTTTACATTTTATATTCTTTGTAACGAGTATTTTAATCAAAGGTAAACAAATGATTGGGATGGAGGGTAGATATCAAAGATGTCAGTCAGCTCTTTCTCCTCTTTTACTACTCCCTCCGTCTCAGTCATTTGTTTACGTTTTATATTCTTTGTAAGGAGTATTTTAATCAGCGGTAAACAAATGATTGAGACAAGGGATTTTATATTCTTTGTTAGGAGTATTTTAACCAAAGGTAAACAAATGATTGGGAGTTCGGGACGGAAGGAGTATTTCTCTTTATCAATTCAATTGCATGCTTAGGACTCTTGATCACTTCATTTTAAACCAAAACGTGAAGATTTTACGCAAAATAGTTGATGATTCCAAGTTTCCAACACCCAAACTGAAACCTGTGTCGCTTAGGATATTTCTCAGCCAGTCTAAGTAAGTATATGTGCTGATTTGATGAGATGCAATTGAAGTAAACTTGTTATTATAAATATATATGTAGGTCCAAGAACCTGAGGACATCTTAAAAGCAAACCGTCTTATATTTCCTGGTGTCGGGGCATTTGCTGCAGCTATCAACGTTCTTAATGAAAAAGGGTACACTTTTGTTCCATCTTATGTTGCTTCCTTCAAAGTGTCTATTAAACTGTTTTCATTTCATATCACTACAACCACTTCGAAGGCAATAGTTGTTCCCAAGTTTTGTTGGTGGCACATGGATTTATGTATTCAGTAGTTTTATGTGGCACAATGGAACATCAGGCCATTTATGTTGCTTTCGTCTTTGCTGAAGACTTTTATTCCGTATTCATTAGCGATCTTTATGTTATTGTAGAATCTTCTCTCCTAGTGCTAGTGGGTCTTAGCCTCTTAGGTAGGGTGTAGGCCGTAGGGCATGAGGTTTGGTTAGAGCTATGTGCGTTTAGTTGCATAGTTTTATTTAAAACTAAGGGTTGTTCTACGTTGAGACCGCCTCATACTATAAGACCACTTATTATTGCCACAACAACATTAAACTCTCTACCGATATCAAGTTCTGTATATTTGTGCAAACGTAAATGAGGCAATTGCAAATAATCGGTGGGAGTATCATACTTTTGCATACTTGAATATCCTCGCAGGAAGTCAAACATGTTTGAGCATGAGTGCGTCTGTAGAATGTAATACAGTAATAGATACAAGCTGATCAGTTAAAACTTGGATTGCAATTTTGTTATTGTAACCTAGGCAATTTTCTTCTTATTTCTAATTTACATTTTATAAGTCACTTAATTAGTTTTATATTCCCTCAAAATAGGTTGTCACTCTTTCAAAATATGTGAGGGGGACTGTGGAAATTCTAAATAAGTTATTGGAATGGTCGGAAGTACGAATATTGAGAGAATTATTGATTTTAAATCTTTGTTTTATGCTTTTTGGTTGATAAATTATTTCTGATCTGTCTTTTATTGTCCATAGGATAGCCGATGCCCTTTGTGCCTACATAGAGAATGATCGCCCATTTTTAGGCATTTGTCTCGGACTACAGCTGCTTTTTGAATCCAGTGAAGAAAATGGGCCAGGTGTATTTTCTGCACCTGTTACTTGTTGCTTTTTGATGGAAAAACCCATACTCCAAACTCACTCTTGGGAGTGCTTAAAAAATGCTTGACAGCTGTTGTCATAATTTTTAATACCATACCCGCCATAAGAGAAGTGCCTCATAAGTCTTTCAACGTCCTTCCAGAATTAGTGCATGTTGCATCATATATTCATATCCTTACCTTTCTAGTTAATGAGAGCTGTTTCGATATATGTCGACCAAATTGCTATAATGTCATAAAGTGGCGTCTTTGCTTGCAATAAACAAGACATAGAGGTGACTTAGTGAGGTTCTTGTTTAGATCGCTGTGTCTAATATCCATTAGCTTGATAGTTGGCCATTATTTATGTAAATGATCTTGCTTTGGAGAATTGGAGGCTTGTAACATCTGTCCTAATATTTTTTCAACACTTTCCTTCCTATGATTCCATCCTTGCCAGGCTTCTAAGAGTTGTTAAGTTAGCAATCTCTTTATCTAGTCTAGAATGAGCCCACTAAGCCGCAACACAATACTTCTCTTTAGCTGTTATAATTTGACTGACTTATATGGGTATTGAAGTTACATGACATTCCAAGTCTTCGTTTATTAAGAACTACTGGGTACATTTTCTTCGTACTTATGCTATACCCTTTAGAAAACAGATAGAGGGTGTTGCCCAATTTTATTTTATTTTCGATTTTGTGCATAAATACTTCCTTTTCTCAATTCAAAGTAAGATTTACTATTTCCATTTCAGGTTGCCTATCTGTATTTGTGGCTATTATGATTTGTCACCTCACGTATTTCTCAGCTTGCATTTTTCTCCGCACATTACTGCCCTGCTTAATTCTTGTACTATATGATGGGTGTGAACCTCACTATGAGATGGATGGAGTGCAATTTAAAATAAATTGTCTGCAACTTTTACTTGTTCTTATACATAGCAACCTCATTGTTGATTGTCATCGCCATATGGATTTTTGAAGATTGTTTTGTCATTTTTAACCTGTTAAATGTCTTGTAATTAGTGGCCATGTTATCTTTCTCAGTGAAGGGTTTAGGTTTGATACCCGGTGTTGTTGGACGCTTTGATTCCAGCAATGGGTTAACTGTACCCCATATTGGCTGGAATGCTTTGCATGTCAACAAAGACGCTGGAATTTTGGATGATGTTGCAAACAGCCATGTGTATTTCGTCCACTCTTATCGTGCTATGCCGGTATAGTCTTTTGGCCTGCTGCTCATCCATCACACACTTTGGTACTCTCCGCTCTAAGCTTCCCTTGGCTTTCTTAACTGTTGTTCTCGTGCAGTCAGATAGCAATAAAGAGTGGGTGACATCAACTTGCAATTACGGAGGTGAATTCATTGCGTCCGTAAGAAGAGGAAATGTATATGCAGTTCAGTTTCACCCAGAAAAAAGTGGAGGCAAGATATTTTCTCTATTGATTTTTATTGCATGGTTGTGATAGAAATCTTAAAGTTTTATTATATCATCCTAAATTTTGGCAAATTTATCGAATAGGCTTTTTTCAAGGTTAAATAACCGTAAAATCAAGAATTAATGGTAGATTATGATTTTATATTAGCATATTTGACTTAATTTACGAGTTAATATTCTTTTGCTAAGAAAATCCGAATAATGAAGTTAGCAATAACTGAAAATATTTCTCCGATTCGGTAATAACTTTCGTTAAATTTATTTGATAGATGGTAAATATAATGTTGCTCACTAAGTTAGGCGGTAAAACAGAAGTATATTATCATGACACAACAGCAAAGATGATGTCAGCAACTCAGCGGGTTCTCTTTTAGTATAACAAGGAATAGATTGTCTTGCAATCTTCCGAACTACTTTTCTGTGAACAAGTTATACTGCTGCTTGGCTTACTGTATGATCCTGAAACAAGCTTTTTTTGTATTTTCAACTATGGGCCTGCATAAATCTGGTGCCATTATGCACTCTGTCTGCCGTTGGGGAGTGCCTTTTAGTTACTCTGGCAATGTCACTTGTTTTATAATCTGTATGCTGTCTTTTATTATCGCTTTCCCACGGCAGTTTGCGTACAATGAATAATTATTTGCTTCAATTTTTTTTCCCTTTCAGATGTCGGTCTTTCAATATTAAACAAATTCTTAAAGCCAAACTCTTCGGTACCAAGGTAGCTTTTTGACCTACTGGAATTAGCGCCGTTGTTTCTCTTCACTGAAGCTCTTATTAATTTTCAATCTAAAAATCTAAATCTTGTTGCATAGACAGAAGCTAGCTCAAGGAAAAGCGTCAAAACTTGCAAAGAGGGTATGACTTCTCACAAACTTCACACTAGTGCTTGTTAAGTTGTTTCTTATGTTGTTTACTTGACCTCAGTGCCTGGATTTGAATAAAGTGTGCAACACTAGAATTTGATACAAAACTATTATATTGTGATTACCGTTCACCATCTCAATACTGAAGATTTTGCTTCTTCACTTGCTACTTTCTTTTAGGGGTGTATTTCTTCTTCTGCTTATCCAGATACTGAAGATTTGTGTTTAATTCCTTTGAATTTATATATGCTTCTGCTGAATCCACTGAGTTGATTGATTGTTTTTGGTACTAGGTTATTGCTTGTCTTGATGTGAGGGCTAATGACAAAGGAGATCTTGTTGTGACGAAAGGAGATCAATATGATGTGAGAGAACACACAGATGAAAATGAGGTACTCTGTAGGATAATAGAATAAAATACGCAATTGTATTTTTCAGGGGACACAGTTTAGATAGCTCTATATATTACATGAAGTAACATTAATAAGCCTATACTGTATAGGTTACAGGTGTAATGTGAAAGTGTGAATTTTGAAACAGGCTCCATTCTTTGTGTGCTTTACATATTTGCTCGTCTCGGTTGACTACGTATATCCTAGGTTTGATGATTGATCTAGTGAACCCTGCCTTACGTGGTATGTGTCTGCATGCATGCCCATACGGCATCATCTATAACGTCATTCTACACGGACACTCTTTCTATTCATTTTTCCATCTAATTTACCAGCACAGTTTTGCTCCCCTAGGCATCGTTCCGTATACTGTACCCCTCATCCACTCCCTTTAAAATGTTGTCAAATCCTTCACTACTGGATTTGATCTTGGAATAAATGGCTCCTACCAGTAGGCACCAACTTAAACCAATAACTGCTTATCTATATGTGGGTTTCTATACGTTTCTTGACTTTCACTGGAGACTCTGGTTGCTTCCTCTGGAACAGCAGTGGAGGAAACAAATAATCACCCCCCTTTTCACCCAGTAAAGAACGATAGCTTAGATTTGACTTCCTACTTTTCCTCACTTGTTTTCTTTCTTGAATATCAAGGTAAGAAATCTTGGGAAACCAGTAGAACTTGCTGGACAGTATTATGAGGATGGTGCTGATGAGGTATGTCCATCTATGGTAGAAGGTATTGCATTGGCAAACATTAAAAATGAGACTAACTCAGGAGTAACTTTCTTTTTATAATAGGTCAGCTTTCTTAACATCACTGGTTTTAGGGACTTTCCACTTGGTGACTTGCCGATGTTGAAGGTTTACTTCCCATCTTATATATTGTCATGGTTTATCAATTCTCCTTTCGAATGTAGCCAATATTTTCCCTCATCCTTGTTCATTATAAGTTGCCCTCTCCTTTTGTAGGTTCTGCGATTTGCTTCAGAAAACGTCTTTGTGCCATTGACCGTGGGTGGTGGAATTAGAGATTTTACTGATGCAAATGGAAGGTACAGCATCCTACATTATAATCATAGTACTTCAACAGCTTTACGTAATATCTCAACATGCATTATACTACTATAGTTTTTTTTTCACTATCAGCTACTATTCATTGACTTAAGTGTAACAGAAATATTTTGGAGCATATTAATAAAGACAAATATTAAATACAATTCTTAACAGGCACTATACCAGTTTGGAAGTTGCTTCAGAGTATTTTAGATCTGGCGCTGATAAGATTTCTATTGGAAGTGATGCAGTTTATGCTGCCGAAGAATATTTGAAAACTGGGGTGTGCTATGTCTTTACTTGTTTCTTGAAATTGAATTTCCTTTCATTGTTCCCCTCCCCCTATATTCCCCCTCGTTAATTTCACCCTAAAAGTAAATTCTGCATTTGGTTTTATTAGATTAAATCTGGAAAGAGCAGTTTGGAACAGATTTCTAGAGTTTACGGCAACCAGGTATTTAGATTTCAAATTTTGAGGCTATACTTACTCTTTGGTTTTTGGTATAAGCATCAATCTTTTTCGAAAGTTGTATTAGCTTCAAAATTAAGTTGCTACTTACTAACTAGCAAAAGCCTGTATTCTGCAGTTAATTTGGTTTAAATAGGTTGTGTCCTCCCACCCCGATCAGAATGCTGGTGGCTACCTTGTCTTAGTTTTACAGAGGAGTTAAGGGAATGCTGAACCTTTTTGGGCTACATATATACATTCGTTGACCTTGGTTTTATGAAAAATAAAAAAAGGTTAAAACCTTAATTATAAAATAACCGATTATAAAATCTTCATCATTGGATCCTTGATGAAATAGGATTGTCTGTTACACTGCAGACAATTAAATGATTATTTGCTATTTTGTAAACTTCTATCACTTTGCCCATTGGTGGCTGTCACTGTTAACTTCTATCACTTTGCTATTTTGTAAAAATAACCTGGAAAGTCATTTCTTGTCTAATTCTTCTTCAGGCAGTAGTGGTTAGCATTGATCCCCGTCGAGTGTACATAAAGACACCTCATGATATACCATTTAAGTCTGTGAAGGTGACAAATCCAGGTATGTGACTTCAGTGTAGTACTTGTTTGAGCATATTTGTTACGAATATGCAAACAAGTAACGAATCTTAACGACTTCGAAGTTTATCACTTGTGGGGCGTGACAATGGTTGTAAAACAGTGACGGTTTTTGAATTATTGTGAAAGATATTTAGCTCGAATTCTACCTTGAACCGAACTAATAACTTGACAATGATAGAACAACCATGCTGGATCAATTGACTGGAATTTGAAGTGCATTCTCAAATTCTACCTTGAACCGGACTAATAACTTAAGATGTTTGGTGTGTCCCTTTGAAGTAAAAAAGAAACATACCCTTTTTCAGCTTATGAGGTGTAGCTGAACATTTTGTGAAGTCTTGTGTTTTTGTGTTCAATCTTTTCTTCTCATGGAGCTTTTATTTCAGGTCCAAATGGAGAAGAATTTGCATGGTATCAGTGCACGGTAAACTATTAATCTCGTATTGTACCATGACTAAATACTTTCACTATTGGGACTGCAATCTATATGATGTTTTATGTTTATAATATAATGCGGCATAAAACTTCAGAGTCTTCATAGAGATTCCCCACTTTTTGAGGCACTTCGCATGAGTAATTGCGTGAGCAATGTTCGCATTTGTGATCAACATCATGAAAATTCGTAAAAAGTTAGGAGGCATTTGGTTCATATAAGCGAAAGGGAATAGAATCAGGAAAGGGATTACCCATATCATCTTAATGTATGTTGGTTGAAACTTAAAAGAAGAGGAATCATTACCCTTAAAACCAATCCCCGCCATATTCACCACCTACAGGCTACATCACCACCACCACCACCACCACCCCCAACCACCCTA
>JAGPOY010002252.1:0-15202 GCA_018983105.1 Silene uniflora | reverse complement strand
ATGGTTCATATATGTTGAGCATGCTTTATTGAGTTAGTTGTCTTATAAAGTTTTGTTCCATTTCTTATTCAAGGTCAATGGCGGGAGAGAGGGCCGGCCCATTGGAGCATACGAGCTTGCTAAAACTGTGGAGGTTCTTGGTGCTGGTGAAATTTTACTTAACTGTATAGACTGTGATGGTAAGCTTTCCACTTTCTGAGATACCTAAAAGTTTTCAAATGCTGGTGTAACTTTGTAAATACTGCTCCTTGGACACAACACGGAGAATATGGCTTGTTAAATGGACTCCGATTTCACGTCAGAATATTTGTTTGAGATTGTTGTGAATTTGTGCCACTCACGTATTTTTCCCATTAATATAATTGTGCTCATATGGATAAATGTAATCAGCTTTTTAAATGTGCCATATGTATCTTTTTTCTAATGCTCCCTCTGGACAGTTTTTACTTTCTCAGAGATGGGTCATATGTTTTTCTTAAGACTGTTCAGCTCATTACACGACGAACTTATTTATTTGCAAAACAAAGGATTTGGTAAAAATTGTGTTGATGATAGGGGAGTTTGGTTTGTCCAAAAAGATGGATTTTGGGTATTCAAACTTTTTTTCTACTCTATGAGCACGTTCTTTTTCTTCGTATCTGAAAATTTCTATTGCACAGATCATAGTGCTAATTTGTTAATCTATTTTTCATGCTTTATTTCAGGTCAAGGGAACGGATTTGACATAGATCTTGTAAATCTCATCTCTGATGCTGTTAATATCCCTGTAATAGCTAGTAGTGGTGCTGGGGCGGTTGAGCACTTTTCAGAGGTTTTTGAGAAGACAAATGCATCTGCTGCACTTGCTGCTGGAATTTTTCACCGTAAGGAGGTAAGTTCTGTATATCAAAACAACAATAATAATCTACATATAATGTCAGGTGAGGTGCTTTTGGTCTGAATTCGTTATTCTATTGACATTAATAATCTACTTATGTCAGAAAATGGGGTCTGCGTGAATTGACATTACAACCAAACTCTAGTGAAGCCTACTGACCGTGGTTTGGGGACATTCAATGAGCATCAAACCCACTAGAACTACTCTTATAGTAGATTAGTAGACTTGACAAACAAATCTTTCAGCTTTAGGTTTGGGTTGGGTCATTTTAGACGTAAATACGTAATCTACACATTGATATAATGTCAGGTGAGGCGCTTTTGCTCTGATTTCGTTTTTCTATTATTGGGTCATTTGAGGTTCGTTTAGTTTTCTGGTTAATGTTATAGGTTGGTCAAAGGGGTCAGACTTGGGTCAGTACAAGTCATGGTTATGATCACGCCCAAGGATGGTTTTGAAGGATGATTCATGTATGTCGACCCCAAATCATTCGAGGACCAAGGCTCTGATATTGTTGTTGTCTATCAGAGCTTCGTGAAAACCTTGAAAAAATGAAATTGCTAACTTTTTTGTCCTTTTCATTTTTTAGCTGTCGTATAGCAAACTCAATTTTAACTGCAGGATTTCATTGTTAAGTTACATACGGAGTACTTCTTTAACATTGTCAAAATAACCTCAACCTATTTTGGTCTCGCAGATTCCTGTCCAAGCAGTTAAGGAGCACTTGTTAAAGAAGGGCATTGAGGTCAGAACATGAAGAGGAACTTATTTGCATGTCAATTTTTGTACTCGTATCCAAGGAATAACGTGTTTAACGCAGTGGAGCCAGATATGTTACTCTATGGAGTCGGTATAATGTAATTGCCATTCATCTCCAGATCTCATTGGACTACCTTAGATCTAGGTGAGCTTGTAAGTTGTAATGTATCAGCTTATGTTTTATTTTCCGCTGCGGTTTTCCCAACCTACTTGTCATTTTTTTTCCCGCATTGTCTGTTAAAAACACAACCAAAATATTTCAAATAAGGTTATTGTAGCACAAATTTTATCGTTAAAACAATCCTTTGAAGATGACTCTCTTTAAAGTTAGTTTGGCGTATGTTTACCTTTAGTACTTGTGTATATTAGTCTCTCGCATAGGGTCAAGAGATTTTGGTTTGGTTTTGCATTGAGCTTGCTAATTGTCACTATTATAAAACTCAAGCCCTCATAATGAAACAAGACTGTTTTGGGTATAAATTTTAACACAAATTCTCATTTGTGAGTTGTGAGGGGTATCTCCGTCCCAAACTTGCAACGGGCCATATGGGGTAGATAAGTCAAAAGCAGAATGACTAGGGAGTAGCAATCTGTTTGTCTTATCTATCCACATAGTTTGACCCGTTCTAAGCTTGTGACGGATATGCCCGTCGCAAGTAAGACTAGCTCGCGTTTAAAGTAAGCTACAAATACACGAGACTTGGTTACAAGATAAGTGTTCTAAAGAGTTCCCTTCTCTTAGCTCAAATATGAAAACAAGAGCAAACTGAACCTTAGGGGTTCCGAGGAAAGCCCCTAAGTTAGATTTTCTTTAGGTCACTTTCAGCCCGTGAGGTTTCAGGTTTCTTATGAGATGCAACCTTAGGTGGACTTCTGTAGTGAGAGAAAGCTTATCTGTAGAGAGTGGGAGATTAGATTAGAACGTGAGTTCTTTTGCATACCTTGTTACATGAACAATAACCTTTATTTATAGGGCAAATAGTGAGGATTTCAGTGCTTACGTGACAGTTTTTACGTGAACCTCTCCTCATCTGATGTCATGGTGCCAAGGTAAGTCACCAAGTTGGCAGCTTTTCCTTCCCTTGACCTTCGCATCGGCCTCGGATCCGACCAGATGGGCGAGAAGTGATGGGCCAACTAGAATGACCCATCTGGGTGTAGTCGGTATTCATTTGACAATTGGATCCAAACTTTGGGCTGTTGGATCATGGGGCGGTCCCGTCATTGGACTTCGCTAAGAGATTTGGCCGTAAATCCGTGCCCCGTCAAAGACCACTTCCGACCTCCATAATTTTCTCTTTACCTTAACTTTACACTTTACCTCCTCCCTTAATTCATAACACATTATCAGCACGAAATCATATCCAACTAAGTAATAAATCGACAAAATTATGTAATTTCAAAGATCGATTTATCGACCGTGTTATTTCAATATAATTATTTATTTATTTATTTATTAAGGTGTGTTTCGTTTATTATCATACCCCTATAGTCTCAAACTGACCCGATCCATCCGTAGTGATCTGAAATGACCAATAGAAACAAAATGACACTTTTAAGGTCAAATCATGCTCAAGAATAAACCAACACAACCCGAACGGACCTTAAGACTACCACAAATTCTCATTTAAGACATATATATCTGTCTTAAGCGTAAGACAGGTTAAATACCACGATAATCATTGACTTATCCATGCAAGTTGTATGCTATTTGACCCGTTTTAATTATATCCATTTTAAGAGAGACTTATTATAAAGTGACACGATAATCATTAACTTAAAAATGACCCTACCAAGTAACCCGATCTAAACCCCACCTGAACCCGACTTAAATGACCTTTTAAAAGTATAATCCTGATCCAAAACTCCAAAAGACCTAACATAACCCGAACCAACCTTAAAATAAGGGAAAAATTACAAATAACCACCACGTAATTGCGTATTTTTACAAATTACCATCACGTATTTGCGTTTTTACAAATAACCCCCGAAATTTCATCTAAACTCCCCAATCACCACCGTATATTTGCCCCGACACTTGTTTTTCTTATTTCCCGACTCATTAAGTAACGTTTTATGTAAAATGCCCTTAATACCCTTCCCTTTATCTCTCCCAAACATACCAAACCAATGTCAATACTCCCAAACTTATGAAACCCTAAATCCTCAAATTGTTAATCCCTAATTAATTCACAAAGATCCATTAATCAATCCCTACCAATCAATCCCTAATTAACTTCATTGTTCAATTTGGGGATTACGGCAAATTTAACAAACAGAATTCAAGTTCCTGGATGAGCATGTAGACGAAGGCCATAATTCAACCTTTTTTTTTTGGTGTTGACCGGGAGTATCCCTACCGACAGCTGAGACAATCTCCTTCAGGGTACTAAAGGCAATTTAATGGGTTGACCCCTCCCAAATTTGACTTTTTCATTCGCAAGAGTCAGAAATCGAACCCCTGACAACTTGTTTTAAGAGATGAGGCCATAATTCAACTTTAAAGTGGTCAAATAGCCAATCCATTGTAGTGTTACGTTTATGTCTCAAAAGGGTAACGATTTGTTCTTCATTTTCTTAAGAGAATTATTCATGGCAGTGCTAGTAGACGTCCATTCCTTCATTGAATCAGCATTCCTCGCATGTAATTGATTGATGGATCTTAGTTAATTAATTAGGGATTAATAATTGGGATTTTAAGGCTTCATAAATTTGGGAGTATTGACATTGGTGTGTTTGGGAGAGATAGAGGGAAGGGTATTATGGGCATTTGACGTAAAACGTTACTTAACAAGTCGGAAAATAAGAAAAACAAGTGTCGGGGCAAATATACGGTGGTGATTGGGGAGTTTAGATGAAAATTTGACGGTTATTTGTAAAAACGCAAATACGTGGTAGTAATTTGTAAAAATACGTAAATACGTGGTGGTTATTTGTAATTTTTCCTAAAATAAAATGATGATTATTGCCTTAGAAATAACTCGACATAGAGTAAACCGAGTCGAATAATCCCACTTAGTGGGTCTGTCTACTCACCCAAATCACACTATTTTTGTGGTTGGAAATTTGGAATATGCCATTTATTGAACTAGTACAATCACAATTGCAAATTTACAATCACTATAACTCAAACTCAAATCAGGTAAGCGTCTAACCGGCGCAGCTACCGCCCTTCCCTTTCTCTTTCCTTATTTCCGCCTATATTTACACCTTTCCCCCTTCTTTTCCGATCACCGTTCTTTAATCAACTCAAACCCTAATCCCCAATTTTCTCAAGCTCTACCAAATCAATCAATCATTCATTCATCCAATCAATCAATTCAATTCAATTGAATCGCAGTAATGGATATTGAAGGCGGGAATAATCGACGCGTCTTCAATCGACTCGGCAACAACAACAGCAACAATTATCAAAATCACAATCAAAATCAAAACCGATACAATTCAAATCAAAATCCGAAACAAAAAGTATGCCATTATTGGCGGGAAGGTAGATGCAATCGGACGCCATGTCAATTTCTTCATGGAGAGCTTCCGGGGTTACCTTCAACTTCATCAAACGGTGCCGTATCAAAACGGTCGTATAATATTGGTGCTGGTGTTGGTGGTAGTGATGGCGGGTTTTCGACACGGAAAAACCCTAATTTTAATAATAGTTGGGGTAGGAATAGTAATAATAATAGTAAAAATGGCGCTCCGCCCAAGAAATTGGAGAAAATTTGTAATCATTGGGTTCAAGGGAATTGTGGTTATGGTGATAGATGCAAGTATTTGCATACTTGGAGTGTTGGTGATTCTTTTTCGCTCTTGACTACCCTTGAAGGCCATAAGCAGGTATTTGTTTCGGCTTAAGTTTCGGGTTTTCGCGTTTTGGATATGTAGTGTGATTGTTTCTTTTTAGTTGATTGATTGGTTTTTGATAATTTTGTATAATTAGGTATTTTTCTTGGCTAAACTTTCAGGTTTTTTCGGGTTTGGACATGTAGTTTGATGTTTTTGGGTTAATGTTTCGGGTTTTTTTTGAGTTTTTTTTCCCATGTAGAGTGATTATTTAGGTTGTAATTTGATGATTGTTTGCGTTTGTTTGTGTGAGGTTAGGTTGTAACTGGGATTGCATTGCCGGCAGGGAAGGATAAGCTTTATACAGGTAGTAAAGATGGCGATGTTCGGATATGGGATTGTGCTACTGGCCAGGTTTGTTCCTTTGCTCAATAACAATCACATTAGAGTGAGTGCCTCAAGTAGACTCGTACTTTCGCAAATTGCGTGGTAAAAGGAAGTCGGATGTAGGTGGGCTTATACTGTGTTTGCAACATACAGAGACTGTTCTAGATGACTCATGGAAAATTGTCTTGAAAGTTGCATTGAATTGTTACTTTACTCTTTTAAAGAAATGTTGCAGTTTGCAGAGCTCTTTTGCTTATATTTCGTCGTAATTCAGAACCAAAGCTTGATGAGTATTGCATCCCCATTAGAGAAATTGAGAAATTTAATTCCGTATTTCTTTGTTCATTATTTCAAAATGTATTTAGCATAGTTTTATGAGTTTGGTGATTGATGCTATTGTGATTGTTGAGTATGTGACATTAGATAAATACACAACCGATATGACAATGATAGAAAAGTAGTTTAAGGTAGTCGATGACAGTCCATGAGTGGTTTGGGTGGACGATGGGATAGCTTATGGGATAATAGTGTAATAGTTGACTTCCTGATTTGATTTTTACTTAATTTGATTTGCGAATCCTGTTATTCAAGTCTTTAATGAATCAAATGTTTGGTAACCTGTTTTATTTAGCGAGGTGCCGCTTAGAGAGGGAAGATATATGTTACATAATAAGATTGTCAAACAATGTTATTTACAGAGTACTTGCTTGTTAAGCTATTACATCAATGGGGGTTAAAAGCCGATTTTGGTTTATTAAACAGCCACAATATTAGTGTCCTTCTTATGGGATACTCCCTCTTATTTGCTATAATGTTTCTCTTTGACTTTCTTGAGTCAAAGATTATAAAGTTGATCGTAGATATGTTGAACATATATACTCACTGAGTTCCGTAATATAAGTCCCTGGCAAAAATCATAAATTTCTTTTTATAAGTCGTTTTATTTTCTCCCATGCATGTTCTCTACATTGTTCCAAAACACTAGTAAATAGGGAAAGAGGTATTTTTAGCTATTGGGTTGGTGGAAAAGGTTTACTTTTAAATTTTGATGGATTTATTTATTATACTCCGTACATAACTAATAGTACAGCATTTTTCCAACACTTCCTAAATCTATGCTCAACATCCTTAAATGACGTATAAAAGAATAGAGGGAGTATTTGACAAAGGAGTTGCGCTTACATAAGGAGTGGTCAATGATTGTTGGTTTAGCCCATAGAGTTTCTTAACTATTAAAACCAACCATTGTGGATGCTTCAAGGAATTTCATCAGCTGTTAGCTATTTTTTTATTTCAAATTTTCAAATGAGGCATACTGGACTTAAAGGAATTGTTATGAGCCTGCTGTTATTAGGTGAAATTCTTGATGAGTGTACAGAGGAGGAAAGGGAAGATGGGACATGTAATCTTTAAACAGTGTTTCAGGCCCTCTTAATGACATGCAATTAATTAAGTATCATGATTTGGACTGTATCATGATACTCCCTCCATTCATATCCAAACACACCATTTGACCATTTGCTTTTGCTTGATCTCTATACTTTGATCATGTTTTTCTCCATCAGTATATATGAGTACTAATCTTTGTTGAATATGGAGTAGTATTTTATGAAAAACTTCTTTATAAAAATTCTAAATACACAAGTGTCATATTTTATTTTGATATACTCGTAGCAATTTATGGTCAAAGTCTGGAAATTTTGATCTCCAAAAAATGTGGGGTGTGTGAAATTTTGGATTTATATGGAGAGTGTACATGACAACTAAATGTTAGTTGAAGACCAGGTGATATCCCAATTTTGATCTGTCTCTTTTTGGCCCCATTACCAAGACGGCAAGACAAATGTTCTTTTTACTTCTCATTTGTGTTATTTCTTTTCAACTATGGTCTTTGAAGAAAAAAAACTGGAATTTAACTGTTTATTCTCTCATTATCAGTGTGTCAGTGTCATTCCCGTGGGTGGAGAAGTTGGCTGCATGATCAGTGAAGGACCATGGATTTTTATCGGCTTGCCAAATTTGGTCAAGGTGAGGTTGGGCGGTTGGCAATTTAAGAACTAGTTTTATGTACTTTTTTCGGAAGGAGGAATGCTTGATTAGTGTTGCTTGATCTTTATGGTGCAGGCTTGGAACATTGATACTGTCACTGAAATGAGTCTCAGTGGACCTGTTGGACAAGTTTACACCATGGTAGTGGGAAACGATTTGCTCTTTGCTGGTACCCAGGTGGTTACTTTGCCTTGACGCTCAGTAATAGTTTGCTTTGGTCTTTGTTTGGTATCAAACCTCAAAAAGAGGTTTATTGTGGTCTTACTATCAGAGGATACATTATCCTACATTCCTACTGCATGAAATGATTGCTATTCTGAGTTCAAGAGAGCTGCTGAGTGTTAATGCTTGTGCTATTTCTTTACTTCATGTATTCGTGTAATATAACTTTATATTCATTCTATGGACTTAATCAGTAATTTATTATATTACTACAAATGCTACAGAGTTGGGGCCTTTTGTTGTCTTTCAGGTGGAAGATGGAAGAGCGCCTGGCCTACTCATTCCACTCTTTTTTCTAACTTAATTTGTGTTTATTTAGACAAAAAGTGCTAGAGTGCTGAGATACAGCACTGCAGGGCACCCTGTATTTTTTTGATGTTCAGCTCTTTGGCCGCTTATGTATTACTCTGTATTGACTTATAATGGTGTACTAACTTTTGTAGGATGGGAGTATTTTGGCTTGGAAATTCAACCCAGCCACCAATTGTTTTGAACCAGCTGCATCTCTTCTGGGGCACACCCGGCCTGTTGTTACGATGTTTGTTGGAGCAAACAGACTTTACTCCGGTGCAATGGACGATTCTATCAGAGTAAGCGATCTGATGCCATACATCTGTTTGAGCTTTTTGTTAATTTGGTTGTACAGCTGCTTCCATTTGTCACCTTTGCTTTCTGCTAATTTGGTTTTCTTCAGGTTTGGAATCTTGAAACGCTACAATGCATCCAGGAATTGAAGGACCATACTTCTGTTGTTATGTCTGTTCTCTGCTGGGATCAATTTTTGTTGTCAGCTTCTCTGGACAAAACTGTAAAGGTTAGTCCTCTATAAAATTGAGGAACATGACTCTTTTTTGTACCTAAATTCTGTATTTGGTGATGAGTGTCAGTGTCTTGAAATTTGGACCGGGCCTAACTGTCGAACTGGTTTATTCTGGTACCATTACCTTGCCGACTCCAATTTGCCACCTTGTCCTGTTTTCTGGATCATTGCCCGCTGTTGTAAAAAAAGAGAGTAAAACGCTCAATTTCTTTCAGAATTCAGTGTTTTGGGTTCCTAACCAGCCTGTTAAAAGAAAATTATAAATTGTGTATGTTGCCGGGTTTTGAGGTTTGTTGATCGGGTCAGACCAATTGGACCATCAATCTTCTTTGGCTACCAGCTCAGTGTCTGGTCTGGTTTTCAAATATTGTGAGGAACACATGTTTTCCAGCAAGTGTGAGCCGATTGATCCAATTTCAAAACATCGTTTGTTAAGTATTTAATCACAGTGATATATGCTCTGTTGTACCCTAACTTCTAATAAAACAAATGTACTTTACAGGTGTGGGCGGCTACGCCGACTGGAAATTTGGAGGTTACCTATACACACAGTGAAGAGCATGTATGTGGATATGTTTCTCTATGTCAATTTCATTTAGTTTTATGCATTGCTCATCAACTAATGTTCTTACTCTATTCTTTGATTAGTCTCAACTCTCAAGTAGTTGTTTGTACAAGGCAGTAGGAAATTAACATAGTCAAGTGCTCATGAATCCAAGTATTAGATACGACAGTTCAATTACAATATCAATCAATACCCTTTTATTCATATTCGAAGTGCTTGCCGATTGCCTTCCTTCTGAGCTGATTAAAACTAATCGTTGTTGTGCTCCTTCTCAACTTAAACGATATTAACTGATATTTTACTTAAAATGGTGATTAAAATGCAGGGCCTTCTCACTCTCTGCGGGATGTATGATTCTGAATCAAAGCCAATCATACTCTGCTCGTCCAATGACAATTCCGTCCGGCTATATGATTTACCATCGTAAGTTTTCATGCGCATTTGGAATATATTGCTCATAACGACCTAGAACACCAAGTTGATTGAGTGTCTATATTTGATCTTTCCCTCCCAAAAATAGTGAAGGTGTGAACGGGCGGGTCTCCCAGGTCATCAACACCACGTCTCAACGACTTAACCAATTAGTTACAGTGACTTGACCCAACTAGTTACACATTGAAATTCATTCTATTCTGCTGTAGTTCTTTATAGAGTACATAATCTTTTTGCTATGCTCTATCTTGACTAGGTTCGTGGAGAGGGGAAAAATATTTTCAAAGCAGGAAATTCGAGCCATTCAAGGAGGTCCAAGTGGTCTATTTTTCACTGGTGATGCAAATGGTCAAGTAAGAGTGTGGAGTTGGTCAAAAGAAACCAAAACTGCTGTATAACCTGACGCCTTAACTAACCACGCTCTTGAAGGCTTTGTGAATTTAGCCTTTTGGTTTTTGTTGGGTCATTTAATATGGGTGTTGATTGAGGAACTGCAAGAGAAAGTTTCAGCTCGGCTTATCCAAAAAGTCTGTCAGCTGAGCCTCCAAGAGTCGAAGGCAGCTTTTTTTGCCATGTAATGTATTTGAGAAGCAGTGAGAGACAAGGTTGTGTAACAATTATGTACCTTCTACAAAGTTCATGAGCTATATATTTTCTCGGGGTACTGGTCGGATCCAGCTGTGCCAAAATTTCCCGAGTGTTTGCTCGGATGAGTATCGGCTGAAGAGAAATAAAGAACTCTGCCAATTGCCATAGCCCGTAGTCCATAGATTATTTTGTTATAGATGTCATTATTTGAGTTATTTCAGGAACTGGACACACCTCTGTATGTCTGGTGGTACTTCGAGTGTATCTCTACGGTATGCATAATTTTTATTGGTTGCTCATTACTTCTTTTCGCATGGCGGAGAGTTACAGACTTCATTCATTCTGAAATATCTGCATTTTTGCCGTATCATTCTTAGAAAAAAATGTTCTAAAAAGTTGAGAACTTGATTTCAACTCCCTCCAAAAATCGATATTGCAATCAACCAAATTTCTGGAATACACGATTAAATTAGATGATATATTACATTGATTATTACGGGTGAAGCTACATCATACAAGATAAACTCTGGGTTAACCAGGACGTAATCACGCCATACAAGCTAAAGTGTGGGTTAACCTAACCAGGAAACAATCGTGCCACGACTACTAAAGGCACACTTTTCACTTTCACAAGTTGCCGTCTTAGACCCAACATGGGTGCAATGGTACAACAATTATTTCCTCGTTATCTTCTCAGTCTCCGATTGCTCAAGCTGTCCAACAGATCTATACAAGAACACTTGATGTGCGTAAAGTTAGGTGAACACGATTATATTGTATCTGAACACGCAGCCTAAAAAAACATTATCACCTTAACAACAATAGTTTTGTGTAAAGTGCACCCAGTTCTTCTTTGATGCTCAGGTGTTCTTAGAATCTTACAAGTTTTGTATTTACTTCTATAGAACTACCATCACTCTTCCAAATGGAGCCAAAAACCTGCTATTCTTCTGTTTCAGGGGTTTGGAATATGACAGAAACCATGGAATAAAGCAAAATGCCTCACCAAACAGATTGAGCGACGGGTTTTGTGGAGAAGCAGTCGGCTGATTCAATTCGTGGCACTGTTTTCATATAGGTCGCATGGAAATACAGTCTGCTGCCGGCTGCGTATCTGATCCCCCCTACCATGCCATTGGTAGGAGATTTAAGGCAGTGGAGTATTGCTTTGTTGTACTTCTATAGAACTCCAGGCAGAAGGCTTCTGCACAGAATTCTCCCCCATCAAGTCTCTAAACATGGTGGCCGAATCCCATTTTTCTGCACTAGCACAGGTGTCAGATATAAGTACATAATTACCACTATTACCGGCATCTAATTCTAGGAGCTTCTTAGAGACAGTTTCAGCTAAGGTAATATTTGCATGAAGCTTGCAGGCGCTCAACAAAATCCTCCACAACACAACGTCTGCAGGTATCGGCATATTGAGTATAAACTCATACGCCCTTTCCAATCTACCAGACCGGCTTAATAGATCAACCACACATCCATAATGTTTCATTTGAGGAGAAATTCCATATACATTTTGCATACTTTCAAAATATTCAAGTCCCTTGTCCACCAACCCAGCATGGGAACAAGCTAGTAATATCCCGACAAAAGTTCCATTTGTCGGCATCACATTCCCGCCTAACATCTCCTCGAATAGCTGAATAGCATCGTTTGCAAAGCCGTTTACTGCAAGACCAGATATGACTGCAGACCACGACACAGAATCCTTTTCTTTCATGCCTAAGAAAACTTGTAACGCCCTTTCAACATCCCCACATTTGCAGTACATATCAATTAAAGCGTTGCCAACATAAATGTCGACGAGTATCTTTTTCTCAGAAATGAACTTATGAATATCCTGCCCTAGGTCAAGCATTCCTAAATGAGCACAAGCCGAAAGCACGCTCGCGATTGTAACTTCATTGGGTTTGATCTCAGCAGCCATCATATTTTGGAACAGTCTCATGGCATCAGAGTATTTTCCCGCTTGCGAATACCCTGTAATCAATGATGTCCATGAAATCACATCTCTGATAGGCATATCATTAAACAACTTTCTTGCTGAAATCAAATCTCCACTTTTCACATAAACCTTCAACAACGAGTTCCAAGAAACCAAATCCTTCTTACTCATCCGATCAAAAACTCTTTGCGCTAACTCCACTAGACCACGGTTTCCACACATATCAATGATCGTATTACCCAAATAAACATCGACATCCACGCAATTCCTCTTAATGTAATCCACCACATCATCCGCAACACTCCACTTCGACAACACATTACAAGCCATAACAACCTTCACAAGTGTCACAGCATCAGCCCTCACACCCGCCACCTGCATCGAATCAAAGACGGTTAAAACCCGATCATACATAGAACACCGACTAAACCCACATATCAGCGAATTCCATGACACCAAATCTCTCTCAAGCATTCCATCAAACACCTTCTGAGCAAAACCCATTTCTCCACAAAACCCATACATATAAATCAATGCATTTGACACAAACAAATACGACTCGAACCCGACTTTAATCACATTAACATGAACTCTTTTACCCTGCAAAACATCAGAAATTCTACCACATGCTTTTAGTGCAAAAATAATGGTCAAATGATTACCATTTAACCCAAAAACTCTCATTTTATTATATAAATATATAGTTTTAATTGGAACATCACTTTTAGACCATGCCTTAATCATATAATACCAAATTATAAATTGGGGTTTTTTAATTTGATCAAAAATTAATTGGGCTTTGCTTAATGTAGATAAAGAATTGGAATAATTGCGCAAAACAAGGAAGATTTTATTAGGGTTTTTGTGATTATGGGTTCTAATTAAATGCCCATGAAGTTCTTTGATGTTGTTGTTAATGGGGGATGAAATTGGGGGTAATTTTTGCGATCTAGGGTTTGCAATTGAGAAGTAACGGAATTGGCGCGAAATTGGTCGTATGAATTTCATGATTAGAGAGATCGTTGCTAGAACTATCAAGTTCACCTTTTAAGGTTGATCTCATGTAATCCAATAAATCTCCTGGAAATCGGTTTTATAATAAACTATTGTAAAATTTTATACTTCGTAATAACTAACAATGATTATGGTACCCATATGTTGGATTATATATCTTGTGAACTACGAAATTATAAAATTTAGAGAAAAATAAAATTACAATTGCTTTGAAAATCCAATAGTTTACTACCATTTGATTGATTATCTAAGCTTATCACGTATATGTGCATGAGAATTGTTGATCTGATAACGTGATCAAGTTATTAAGAAGGATGTCGTAGGTTTGAATCACGATGTCAGTTTCACTAATTATGTCGACAGTTGGTACTATAAGTCCAAATCCTAACTTCATCCTTAATTATACCATACAAGTATTATCGCTCCCTAACAATACACCCTCGACCAAAGATGCTTAATTTCAAATGAAATAAGGGGAGGGTGTTCTAATTTTTTTTCTTTTTTTTTTACCTAGCTTAGAGGGAGTAAATGTAGGCACGTTCTAAACATGGTCAGGTTTTATAATGATTTTTTGCCTGCATGCAAGTGGATTATCAGGTTTGAGACGGGTTAAATATGGTTTCGATTGACCTTTGTGAATTTATGAGATTGCGTTGTACATGCTAGTTTCTTTTGCTGGTTGGGCATGCATGTTAAGTTAATGGACGGAACGATATAAACAGTTTTGGTCCAAAAACCCCTAGCTTAAAGCAAACCCTCAATCTGTCCAACTATTTTTATTCCCTAGCTACTAGAGTACTAGCTTAAATGTGTGTTGGTTTTCTCTCCATTTTCTAAAATGAAATGGAGAGGCAAGTACCTATCAATGGTCCGGATCGATCTTGACAATATTTAACGATTCTAAATTTTTCCACAAAAATAAAGGAAAAATAGGAGTGAAAGGAGGAATTACTATTTAAAGAGATTGTAAGAGAAATAGAGAGAAAAGAAATGGAGATGATCAATTTCCCTTAAATGTGGGCAAATGGAAAAGGGCATTGATTATTGGAATGAATAATGAATAAGATTGCATGTGGAGGAAACAAAGATGAATACTACGGAGTATCAAACTATATAGACGATGGTTCTCATCTAATTTTGCAAGAGGATCAAGTGCACCCATGTACCAAACATGGGTCATGGCCTCATGGGTGAGGTTATATTGGTGTCTTAGCCCACGAACAAGTGAATTAGCGAGTTTAGACGTGTACGGGGTTAGTGTGTGGATCACACATTCACACCTTTGTAAAATTATGAAAATGTAATTTCAAACAAATTAAGAGGAACATGCTCTTTTAATTTTGTTTACCTAATTGAGAGGATCAGATGCAGGCAGTGGCGGCTATGGCGTGGGTGCAGGGGGTTCACCTGCACCCCCTTTGTTCGGAAATATTAACAAGTTAGTGTCAATAATGGTCATCAAATGTTCAGTGGTGTACTGGTTAGATACTTAGTTTGGAGTCATTTGGTCAGGGGTCAAACCCTATGGCAGTCATTTTTGCACTTTTATTTATAAATTGTGTCATTCATGCTTTTTAATGCCTAGTTTTAGTCTTCGTTTCCATAATTGTGTTAGTTTGTAAATTCGTTCTATTATTTTTGGTAGTTTCCTCAATTTCGTTTCCAGAATTGTGTTAGTTTATAAATTCGTTCTATTATTTTTGGTAGTTTCCTCAATTTTTCTATAAAATTTTTGTGAAGAAATTCAAGAGTTAA
>JAGPOY010002251.1:0-15204 GCA_018983105.1 Silene uniflora | reverse complement strand
ATAAGAGGAGTAGTATCCATACTTGTGTGTTAGGGTGCTCTCTTATTCTTGGATACCATGCTTGTGTGCTAAGTGTCCAAGTCATATCCTAGACTTGAGCCGATTTGGCTCAAGCCATATCTCGGTTATGACCTTGCATTTGGCCTGCTCGTGGCCTGGCCATAACCTGGCCATGACCGAGCCACATGGCCTGGTCTTGACCTAGGCCGTGGCCTGCATAAGGCCTGGTCATACCCTAGGCCGTGGCCTCCCTTGGCCTGGCCATATCCTAGGCTCGAGTCATTTAGACTCGAGTCATATCTTGCCTATCCATGGCCTGTTTTAAGTCCTTATTTGGGATGGCTTTAAAACAACCCTTTTGGACTTAGAATGAGCCATGAATGAGGCCTAAATAAGGCTTGTCTTTTGGGTCATTTGAGTCGAGTTTCTTGCACGAAATAGGGGTCCATGCTCATTCCGGTGCAGTCTTTGTTTGCACTAACATGTTTTGTAGGTGAATAAGCTTTTAGGAGCTAAATTACTACAAAATGAGCTACTAGATGAACAAGGCTAAGTCAAGAGCAAGATGATGAACCAAGTGTGAAGTTTGCATGGATTTTGCATGAGCATTTTAATGGATTAATGAAATTATAAAATGAAGTCAATGCAATGTCAAGCCCATATGATAATTGTCAAAGTCAAGTGCGGAAATATTGGATGCCAAATATGAGATAATGCTAGAGTTAAGAGCTTTAATCGGACGCTTAAACACGCATTAATCACTCAACATTGGATGCCATTACAATTAATCAAGGCCTTAATGCAAATTGACCGAGGACCTTACGATCCCGATTGGGTTTGATGGTCCTGATCGGGACGAGTGCGATCAAGGCTCTTTTGTTTCTCTTCGGATTCTTTAAGTTTCACCTCCTATTTTACTATAAATAGGAGGGAGCATACGATCATTGTACCATCTTCTTACACATATTTTACATAATTCTCTCATTCTCTTAGTTTAGTTTTAGTATAGTTTAGTTTAGTTTTACATATTGTTATAAACATTTCCTTTAAGCAATTTATGTTCAAGTTCCATTTTCATTCAAGTATTGTTCTTCATTTCCATTCAAGGTATTTCATTTCTATTTCTTTTATGTCTAATTCAATTGTTTACATTTCATTTCCTTTCACCATGTTAGAGTAGATTTCCTTTGTCTAGGAACAAGGGAAAACATGTAATTGAAGTGTTTGCAATATGACATAATTGGTAAATATAAAATGTTGTTCATATGTTTCTAGCACATGCTCATTCTTGTCTACACTAATCGATGACTAAAACGCGTAAATAATCATTGGTTAAATTGCTCGTCCTAAAGTCGAGAGGCACGAGATTTGAGTAGGACATTTGCATGTTGTTAATAGAGTAACCTAATTGATACGTGTATTTTATATAGACTTTTTAGTCCATTTTGGCAGGCATTTCTATGCATTTTAGGTGACTTTACGTCACTTTATACCCCGAATATGCTACTTTGTGTTTTCTATGCCATATTGCAGGAACATGTTTGAAAGTAGCGGAAACCGACCCAAAACCGTCCCAAGTATGCATTTTAGGAGATGGAGGAAGATGGAGCGGAAACTCATGCCTAGGGGAGCATGAAAAGCCAAGCCAAGAGCCGTTTGCTATCGATCATGAAGCTGGACCAAGGAAAGAAGTCGATCGAGTCCCTGCTGTACTCGATCGAGTTGTGTAGAAGAGTAGAAGCCTCGATGGAGCTGTCCTGTGCTCAATCGAGAGAAACCGAAGAGTAGAAGCCTCGATCGAGCTGTCCTGTGCTCGATCGAGAGAAACCAAGGATTAGAAGCCTCGATCGAGCTGTCCTGTGCTCGATCGAGAGGAACCCAAGACAAGAAGGCCTCGATCGAAGAGATGCTATGCTCGATCGAGGAGAAGACTATGAAGAAGTCCTCGATTCAGGAGGTCAAGACCTCGATCGAGGAGATTGCTTTAGATTGTTACTCGATCGAGAGCCCAAAGTGCTCGATCGAGTAAAAACTCTGACGGGCTTAGCCTATCTCGAGTAATTAGGTTTAGGAAACTCTTATTTTGTTATAAATAAGGTGTTACACGCCATTATCTGAATATCTCTTAATTACCTCTTAATCATTCTCTAATCAGAAACTTTTAGCTTTAATTACTTTCGGGTTTTACGATCGAACGAGATTGTGTTCTTTACGCCGGATCGCTAAGATTGTAATTCCTTTCTTCTCTTTAATCTTATTCTTTCAATATTTATCGCTTTAATCCTTGTCTACCTTGCTTAATTTCTGCCCTAATTCTTTTATGTTAATTAATCTCGTTAGTATTATGTCGATTGTTAGTCTATCGCATGTTATTGATAATTCTATCGTTATTAGCATGAGTAGCTAAATCCCATAATATGTTAGGGTAAGGGAAGCCGTGATAGATGCAGGATAGGATTAATTTGTTAGGGTAGTTTCGAGATAAGAATTGTGCTAAGCAATATATTTGTTGTTTGGTTGATTGAGTGCACGCAGGAGACCATTCATTTAGTTAAACCCGACCTAGATCGAAAGATTTGAAGGGAAGGCTTGCTTAGTTACAATAGGGAATTCCTATAGGGCGAAAGTCAGTAGGATACCTTAGGGCGATTTGAGACCGAAAGGGTAAAATCGTAGGTTTGAGACCGAAAGGGTATGACCTTGCTCTTCTTATCAGTAATTGACCGACCTGATTAATCCGGTAGTGTAGATGTCACGGTGGACCGAATCCTGACATATTTCCTTCTTTATCTGAATTTTACACCAGTTTTTCCATCTTATTTCTCTTTATTATTTCTCTTTTAATTCTTATAGTTTAGTTAATCAAAAATCAAACCCCCCATTTGTGACCTAGACAGATTAGATTTCGGACAATAGATTACCTCCCTGCGGAGATCGACCCTACTTCCGCTGACTGCATAGTTAGTTGACCTAGGACTTATTTTTGGTGTATTACGAGTTTACGACTGACATCAAATTTTGGCGCCGTTGCCGGGGAGGCAATTTTATTGTTTGTTACTTCCTCCGTTCTAAAATAATTGACGTTTTCATTTTACGAGGTGAACTTTTGAATTCAATTTTTACAAAAATATATTGGTTAAAAAATTATAAAAACTACACCATAAAATTCTTTACGAATAGAGCTTTAATATGAGTTTACATTTCAATATATTTAGTTATATATTTTGAGAGATATGGAAGAGAGAAGTGATTGTCTCGATAAGTGAGAATGACAATTAAAAAAAAACAGAGGGAGTATATTTTTCTGTCTTGTCTTAAGGAATTTCTGATTCCTTAAGACTGTTCTTACTTTTTCCTCTTAGTTGTGTATGCGCAGGTCTTTAAGGGTTGAATTAGTGGAAGCTGATCCGGAGCCTGAAAGAACCTTCTTACGCAGAAAGAGGGAATTGGAGAAGATTCGTCGGGAGAAAGCCTTGAGTACTTCTGACACTGTTTTTGACGGTCCAATTTTTGAGAATTTATTTGTTGAGACCGTATTACAAGTAAAGATGCCGAATATTGCTAGCCATTCGGAGCCTACTGCTGCATCCATTCCTAAAGGGTTCAAGCTTGCTACTGACGAGGATAGAAATACATTTGATATTCGACCATCTTACATCAACTTGGTCGAAAGGAATTTGTATCGAGGGGTGCCGGGTGAGGATCCTAGGAAGCATATGGAGATCTTTGCCTACTATTGCTCGTCTATTTCCGCTTCTAAGGAGGTGACCTAAGACAAGATTAAGGAGGTGGTTTTTCCTTTCTCGCTTACTGATAGCGCGAGAGAGTGGTTGACGGATCTTGATAGAGAGGCAGCCGGTTTTACTGACTGGACTTCGCTGGCTCTTGCGTTCTACAAGAAGTATTTTCCGCCACAAAGGACCAATGCCTTGAGAGCACAAATCACGAACTTCAAGCAAACTTCGACTGAAAATTTATATGAAGCTTGGAGTCGGTTTAAGAAAGCGGTAAGGTCGGTTCCTCATCATGGTTTTCAGCCATGGTTTTTGTGCAACCAGTTTTACAATGGGTTGTACGATGACCATCGGGCTATTTTAGATGCTGCTGCAAACGGTCGATTTAGAAGGAGATAGATGATGATAAGGGCTGGAAATTGATAGAGGAGATGGCCAATCATTGCGCCGAGTATGGTAACCCACGAAGCAGTACGCGGACGATTGCTAGTGTTAGTTCGGATGGCATAGATGCTAAATTTGACAAGCTCAATGCGAGATTTGGCCAATGGGAAAGAAACAATGCTAGTAATCAACAAACGGTACAATTGCTACAAAACGAGGAATTGGTTACTTGCGAAAGATGTGGAGAGCCGGGACACTTGGCGGTTGACTGCTTTGCTGAAAGGGAGCAAGTGTGCTCTTTTCAACAATATAGGCAAGGAGGTGGCTACTACAATTCGAATAATGTCCATCCCAATTTGAGATGGTCTAGCCAAAACGTGTTGAATCCGTCTCCGCCGCAGCAACAAGCTTACGTTTCACCGCACAAGCAAGGCTTTCAAAAGCCTCCTTCTTTTCCCACGCCAAATCAAGCTAGTTCCTCGTCGGGAGGAATTTCTGAAATGGGGGAGCTAAAGTCGATGATTCAGTCATTGGCGGTCCAAATGAAAAAGTCGGACCAAGCCAATAATGCGACTATTAAATTGTTGGAGTCGCAAATTGCTCAACTTGCGGGTAATCAATCAACTAGGCAACCCGGTCATTTTCCATCTCAACCGAAGAAGAGGAAAGAGATGCTGAATATGATTACCTTGAGAAGCGGTCTCGCTTATGACACTCCAAAAGCTGCTGATAATGAAGTTCCTGGCACGAATTCCAAAGTGCCTGCTGCTGTCAGTGATATTTCACTCGATCGAGGGGGATTTGTTGCTCGATCGAGTGAATCTGAAGAAAACTTGATCAATCGAGGAGATGCTGGTCCTTGATCGAGTGATGATACTATTAAGGTTGCTCGATCGAGCAACTATCCTGGAGAAAGCTCTCGATCGAGCTCTGCTGTTGCTCGATCGAGTAATATTGAAGATGAAAGCTCTCGATCGAGCACTGTTACTGCTCGATCGACCACTGATGATGCTGAGATACCTCGAACGAAGGGTTTAAGCAAGCGTATGATCAATAATGCTATTATTCAGGAAGGACGAAAGGGAGCAGATAAGAAATATGCTCAATTTCCGGGTCGGTTGATACGGGCCAGAGCTGAGAAAGAATTCGTGCTGTTTGCTGATATTATGCGCGATCTAAAGGTGAACGTCCCATTTGCAGAGCTAATAATGACGGTACCCTCCTACTTAAAATTTTATTACGTAAGAGATCGATAGATGCTATTGAGACCGTTGCTTTGACGGAGAAGTGTTCCGCATTCCTCCAAAATAAGAGCCCACCTAAACTGGCTGACCCTGGTAGCTTTTCGATCCCCTGTCGTATAGGAACCCACACTATTGATAATGCTTTGTGTGACCTAGGGGCTAGTGTTAGTGTTTTGCCGCTTTCGTTAGCTAAACAGTTAGGTTTCACTAGATTTCAGTGTACTAACATGACGGTCCAGATGGCTGATCAGACCTTATCTCGACCACTAGGAGTCTTAGAGGACATTCCTGTTCAGTTAGGGAAGTTCTTTATTCCCGTCAATTTTGTTGTGTTGGACATACTTGAAGACTCACACACTCCCATTATTTTGGGAAGGCCGTTTTTGCATACTGCGCAGGCGGTTATAGATGTCGGGTTAAGGACACTGACCTTTCATATAGGTGGGGAGGACCTAGTATTTGCTCAGTCTGCGACCCATAAGGGTCCTATGCTTGTTCTACCCTGTCATGCTTTGCCATTAGTGGATGTCGACCCTGAGTCATATGTGCATGATGTATCTGCTGCTCCTATTGTCGATGTTGAGCTAACGCCACGCTTACATGATTTATCTATTGCTGCACTTACACCTCCGCCCCAACTTGGGAGCGAAATGGAGGAACATCCTCTTGTCATTTCTTCTGCAGGTCCTGGATGGGGTGCGTTAGCACTTAAACCTGGCGAACCATGCTTGAAAGATTTTGCAAAGACGGAAAATGCAGGAAGTGGCGTGGTGCGTGAAAGCTCGACGGGCCATAAGTTGGAGCGCAACACTAATGATGGCACAATGAAGTGGATAAAGAAGTTGGAAATTACCGCTGCAGAGGGTATTTCCGCGAGCCAAAGGCCCCATTGCGGCCTAATGGATTTATTTGGACAGTAAGCCGGGTTTGCAACCCCGTGCAATTTGTAATAGACTATTTTTATTTTGCTTTTCGACTATTTTTATCGCGTTTTATTTCATTATAGACAATTAGAATAGAGACAATTAGCGTAGAAAATACTTTTGACTATGGACAATTTTGTGGTATTTTGGGATATTTTTATTGTTGGTTTTGCAGGGAAAGGATACGCGTAAGCATAAAGACGTATTTCAAAGTGCGTGCATTAAGGAAAAGGGTTCAATCGAGTAATTTATTACTCGATCGAGAAGTACATTGATCGATCGAGGTGGTCAAGTCCTCGATCGAGAGGAAGGGAGAACAAAAGTCAGAGTTTGCTCGATCGAGGGAAGTAAGTTTGGTCGATCGAGAAGAAAGGACCTCGATCGAGGAAGTGATGTCCTCGATCGAGGAACAAGACGGTCAAGCGCTGAAAGTTGATCGATGGAGGAGACCAAGTTTGGTCGATCGAAGGGAATTGCAAACTGAAATGCTCGATCGAGGAGGATATTTGCTCGATCGAGAGCTTTTGCGAGTATAAAAAGGGAAGTTTCCTCGATCCTCTTTTCATTTACTCGATCCCAATTTGCTTATGTTCTTCGTTTTTCAAACCCTAAACTCCTTTTAATTCCTTCCTTTGCCATTATTTACCCAATTAAATTCCACAAACTAATTACCCAATTCGTTTATCGCCTCAATTGATCAAAATCCCCCTATACTTTGTGCTTTTACTCGCAAAATTTGGTATTTTCGAAATTCTGGGTTTAAATTCGATTTTATTCGAATTCGTTGATTATTATTTGATTGATTGAATCTATTGTGGGTAGTCTACAACAAACATGAATCCGTCTACTGATTTAGAGGCCACGACTGCTACTATTGAGACCCCTGTGACAGCCACTATGGCGCTCCCTGAGACCGCCGTCACTCCTGAGGCTGTGGTTTCTGAGCCCCTTACTGCTGCTGCTACTCCTTCTAAGGTTGCTTCACCGAGCCTACGCAGGGTGCCCCTGCCACTTCCATGGCCACTTTGCAGCCTGATCAGGCCATGACTGAGGCCACTTTGCAGCCTATCCAGGCTACTTCCGAGCCTATTGCTTCTATTTCTGCCCCTATTAGTACTCCTGCTGTTGTTTTGTCTTCTGTTTCTATGCAGAGTATGAGGACGGAGGCTGTGCCGAAGATTGTTGCTCCGGGTTTAGCGCCCAAGAGGCCTGTCCAGCGAGCTGCCGCTGCCTCACTCGAGCCTTTGGCTCAGCTACGAGAGGTACATTTCGTGTCGAGCTCTCACCGTACTCGGTTAGAGCATTTATTATCCTCTCACATGATTTCTAGTCGCTTTGTTTCCAGTACCGACTTAGAGTCTTTAGGCATTTTTGACGACGTTTGTGCCTTACTTAACGGGACCGGGATGTCGGGTTTAATCACTATGAAGGGGTTTACATATCGCGTTCCCACTCTTGAGTTTTTTAGCTCTTACGATTTTGACTCCGATATGTATTTGGCTGACCCCACTAGTGCTTGTATCACCTTTTGACTCTTCAATGAGTCGCATGCTTGGATTTTGGCCAAGCTTGGGACGGTTTTGGGCGTAGCTAGTGACGGACCTAGGACACCTCTTAGGCCGTTAGTTAGACCTATGTGGCCTGCCCTTTCACATACACCTTTCGCTCAGCGTAAGGTGGCCCACGTGCACTTACCTGCCCCCCGTTTCTTTTTGCGACTCCTTGGTGAGTCCGTCTTTGCTCGACCTGAACCCAACAACGTTACCAACACTGAGCTATCTATTCTCGCAGGGTACCTAAACATTGATTATGGTACCCCGTTTGCTCTTAACATCGCTTATTTGATAGCTCAGCATTGGAACAGTATTGGTGTCAAGGTCACTGGAGCAGTTGTAGGTGGCGGCTTGGTTACCAGGATCGCCAGTCACCTTTACCCCGACTTCCCTAGACATCAAAGGCTCTACGACACTGACGCTTCGATTAGCATTAGGACCATGGTGGGTTTTACTTGGCTTATGGGTGCTGACAGTCGGACATGGAAGATTTGTGGACATCCTTCTGTAGTATTGCCATGTTCGACTCTACCCCGTCTTTTGACCCTACCATCTGTCGATGGGGCGAAACCCCCTTCACCCTGTTTACCACCTATCGTTTGGAGCCACTCCTTCCCCTTCTACCAAGAAGAGGAAGAGGACTTCCCCGCAGAGGGAAGCTGGAGGGCCATCTGGCTCTCAGCAGGCTGGGACTACTGTGCTTCCCACGCCTGTTACCGTGACTCCTACACCGACTCCTACACCTACCCCTCCCCCAGTTCAGACGGCCTTTTCGGCCAATTTTATTTGTCCTCCTCTGTTTGAGGCACCCGCGGTCCTATACCAAAGGTGCCATGATGCGCTGCTGTTGGAGATTCGCAGGGACGTAGCCCAGATGCGACGGGACCAGCCTTAGCCCTGTTTCCCCTGTACGAGGACCACATGAGAGAGCGGCGTCCTATTCCAGCCGGCTGGCCTCACCCGTCTTTCTACCGATACCCAGAGGGTGGGTACCCTCCACTTCCTTCCGAGTCGGAGGAGGAGGTGGAGGAGACACCGTTAGCGAGAGCGGTGAGGTTGCGAGCCGAGGCGGCAGCGAGGAGGCAGGCTCAGGAGGAGGAGAGGGACCCGACTTTTCGGGTGGGTCAGGAGGAGGAGGCGGCAGGTGACGACTAGCTTCCCATACGTGTTTTGCTGCTGGTTTGGGGAAGCCGTCGTATTTTGTGAGTTTTCTGCTTTATTTTTCATCTCCTTTGTATTTTATTGTATTTTATTTCATCGCATTTTCCATTAGTATCATGTATTAGGTTGTGTACCCTTTTCCCTTTGTAGCTGTTAGTGTCGTTGGGAGCCAATGAGGACATTGTCCAATTTGGTTTGGGGAGGGTATATGCATCCTTTTGCGTCTGCATTTGCATTTGTTTTTGCATTCACGTTTCCATTTATGTTATTTCATTTCATGTTTTATAAAAAATCAAAAATTAAAAAAACTAGTTAATTTGCACGTTTATTTTTGCATATAGTAGAGTCGGATTGAAGTATTTTCATTGATGAAATTGCACTATAAGTCTATTTGTATGCCTTTCCTTGCACTTTCACGACTTAGCTTGCAAAACAAAAGTGATTTCTTGAATTTCGTCTTGTAAAATATTTTGGACAATTAGACTTGACCCGTAATTTTTGGCAACCTACTTATAATTTCTGAGTTTTAGAGCCTAATAAATTGGTGTCATTCATGACCAATTTCATGTAGAAATGTGAGTAGTTACTCCTTGCATGTCATGTAACATTAAATTGCACAAATATGAAATTTAATTGCTTATTGCCTGCACGCAAGGGTTTGTGGTCGGTATCACGTGTTAGAGAACTATTGCATATTCCCCTTTTTCATTTTACCCCATGAACTCCACATTTAGCCAAATCTGCCAGTTGCCCCGAAACTACAACCTATATTTAGCATACCTTTGCTGAGCTAGTTAGTAGTTTTGCGGAATATATTTGATCATATCAGATTTTGGCTCGTAAAATTTTATTTTTGGAGTGAGTATTTATGAAAAGAAGGGACGAAGGAGTAGAGGAGTGCTCGATCGAGTGCTTTTCTACTCGATCGAGTTACTTTGGTTGTGGTAATGTCTTGATCAAGGGCCTTGTTTCCTCAATCGACTGGTCATGCTTAGAGTGTCTCTCGATCGAGGGCAATACTCCTCGATCGAGCGACTATGTTTGGGAATTGTCTCGATCGAGTGATTCACATTGCTCGATCGAGAGGGTCTGCCATGTTCCGACAAGAAAAAAAAGAGAAAAAGAAAAGGAAAAAATGATGAAAAAATATAGAAAAAATCAGAAAGAGAAAAAATGGAAAAAATAATAAGTGGCTGACTTTTTCACCTCCTATGCTTATTTATATTTTACGAGGTGAATTTTGGTGGATTTTGGGAATTGTTGTATTTGCCTAGTCATATAAAAGGCAATGATCTTATTCTTGATGATTAGAAGAGCATGATGCGCTATTTATGGTTTGATTAGGTTCTAGCTCGGCTTTTTACCTTCACATTCCCATAATTTATTTTGCTCTTTCTTACCAATTAGCCTCACATTCCTATATTTTTGTAATTGTTCGGCACGTGATAGTCCTTGAACGGTGGTTTTGCGTGTGTACGGTAGCTAGAATTATTTATCATATTATATTGCATGCATGATTATGTCGGTCGTAGTCTAGGTGAACGACTATTTCTTATTCTCTCTTTCACATATATTTGCTTACCATTTGCTTGTTGAGAGAAGAGTGACCCGGGAGAGTCCGAATTTTTATGAGTCTTGCATGGTCGAACGTCCAATTTATTTTCAAGATATGTATAAATTTTGTTCACTTACGTGTTGAGCTTTGCGATGGTTGAATTGTGCATTAAACGGTTTGGCATTGACTTATAGTTAGCTCTGAGATTTACTCCTTTCCATTAGGTCCATATAGTTGCATTTAGTATTGCTTGAGGACAAGCAAGGGTTTGGTTTGGGGAAGTTTGATGCGTGTATTTTATATAGACTTTTTAGTCCATTTTGGCACGCATTTCTATGCATTTTAGGTGACTTTACGTCACTTTATACGCCGAATATGCTACTTTGTGTTTTCTATGCCATATTGCAGGAACATGTTGGAAAGTAGCGGAAACCGACCCAAAACCGTCCCAAGTATGCATTTTAGGAGATGGAGGAAGACGGAGCGGAAACTCATGCCTAGGGGAGCGTGAAAAGCCAAGCCAAGAGCCGTTTGCTATCGATCATGAAGTTGGACCAAGGAAAGAAGTCGATCGAGTCCCTGCTGTACTCGATCGAGTTGTGTAGAAGAGTAGAAGCCTCGATCGAGCTGTCCTGTTCTCGATCGAGAGAAACCGAGGAGTAGAAGCCTCGATCGAGCCATCCTGTGCTCGATCGAGAGAAACCAAGGATTAGAAGCCTCGATCGAGCTGTCTTGTGCTCGATCGAGAGGAACCCAAGACAAGAAGGCCTCGATCGAAGAGATGCTATGCTCGATCGAGGAGAAGACTATGAAGAAGTCCTCGATCGAGGAAGTCAAGACCTCGATCGAGGAGATTGCTGAAGATTGTTACTCGATCGAGAGCCCAAAGTGCTCGATCGAGTAAAAACTCTGACGGGCTTAGCCTATCTCGAGTAATTAGGTTTAGGAAACTCTTATTTTGTTATAAATAAGGTGTTACACGCCATCATCTGAATATCTCTTAATTACCTCTTAATCATTCTCTAATCAGAAACTTTTAGCTTTAATTACTTTCGGGTTTTACGATCGAACGGGATTGTGTTCTTTACGCCGGATCGCTAAGATTGTAATTCCTTTCTTCTCTTTAATCTTAATCTTTCAATATTTATCGCTTTAATCCTTGTCTACCTTGCTTAATTTACGCCCTATGTCTTTTATGTTAATTAATCTCGTCAGTATTATGTCGATTGTTAGTCTATCGCATGTTATTGATAATTCTATTGTTATTAGCATGAGTAGCTAAATCCCATAATATGTTAGGGTAAAGGAAGCCGTGATAGATGCATGATAGGATTAATTTGTTAAGGTCGTTTCGAGATAAGAATTGTGCTAAGAAATATATTTCTCGTTTGGTTGATTGAGTGCACGTAGGAGACCATTCATTTAGTTAACCCCGACCTAGATCGAAGGATTGGAGGGGAAGGCTTGCTTAGTTACAATAGGGAATTCCTATAGGGCGAAAGTCAGTAGGATACCTTAGGGCGATTTGAGACCAAAAGGGTAAAATCGTAGGTTTGAGACCGAAAGGGTATGACCTTGCTCTTCTTATCAGGAAATTGACCGACCTGTTTAATCCGGTAGTGTAGATGTCACGGTGGACCGAATCCTGACATATTTCCCTCTTTATCTGAATTTTACACCAGTTTTTCCGTCTTATTTCTCTTTTAATTCTTGTAGTTTAGTTAATCAAAAATCAAACCCCCCATTTGTGACCTAGACAGATTAGATTTCGGACAATAGATTACCTCCCTGCGGAGATCGACCCTACTTCCGCTGACTGCATAGTTAGTTGACCTAGGACTTATTTTTGGTGTATTACGACTGACATCACTAATCATATCGAGAGATCAATTAGACTATTCTATTTATATTGTTTATGATGCTAATGTCGAGAAGCGGGTGTCTAAACCCTTAGCAATGGACAATATTTTATCACATCGCATTAGTCATATGCATTTACATTTCTTACTTGTAGAACTGAAATTCCTAGACAACTTTTATTATTATTGTTCTTTTTATTTACTTGCAAACAAACCAACTTAATCGATAAACCGACCTTGATAGAATTCATTCCATAACAACTATTTAATAAACAACCGAGCTCTCTGTGGAATTCGACCCATATATACTACATTCATTTGTTGTACCATTAGGGTATTTTTGCATAGGCGTGCGACATCCTATCAATACTTTTATTGTATTTTCTTTATTTATTTTCATTTTGTTTCGAACTAGATTCTCAAAAAACGAAAATGTTACATGGTTTCCGATAGGAATGGCCAAACAGGCGGGTCGTGGCGGGCTAGCTGAAATGGGGGCGGGACGGGCTGGTTGGCTAAGTTGACCCGGAACTGGCCCGGTGATAAGTGCATAATTTATATACTTTAACCCCCTATGTTAGCTTCATTTTACTTGATTATTTGCACTTATCTTAGTGTTTTAAGCTAACATTTGTACTTTTAGTCTTCTTTGTGGAAATTGACATGTTTTGTAGGAACATTTGGTTTTATGAGCTAAATTACTACAAAATGGACCATTTTATATACAAGACTAAGTATGAGCTACAAAATGGACTAAGCATGGAGAAAGTGGACTAAGCATGAAGTATGATCATGGATTGCATGACTAATTGATGGACCAAATGCAACAAAAGCAAATGCAAGTCAACTAAAGTCAATCCCAAAGAAGAAAGTCCAAATGAAATGTGAAGATCATAAAATGCAAAGGTGAAGGGTTAAGGAATCAATATGCAATTAACCGGGTGATTAATCACCGTAATAATGATCAACATTGGATGCTTTGAACAATTAAGGGAGGAATTAAGGAGACCGGGCTAGAAAGCCACGGTCCCGATCGGGACAACCAAACCCGATCGGGACGAGTGCTCCCTAGTCGGCTCTTGCTCTTCCCTCACTTGTATACGTTTCACTTCCTATCCATTATAAATAGGAAGGTGCATACGAACCCTAAGACACACTCTCATATCATCTCATACACTTTTCATACACTACCTCATACCTTTTTTACATACCTTTTCCTTAGTTTAGTTTACACAAAAAGTCCTCTTAATATTTCTCTTGTAATTCTCATATATAGTTAATCTTTCAATAGTTAACATTTTCATTCAAGTTTCAATACAAGCTTCCTTTGGTTTATGTTCTTCTATTCAAGTCTTTTTTCTTCATTTAGTATAAGTATTCCTTTCTTTTCTTATTATTTCATTTCCATTATGTCTTTTATATTATTGTCAATTAGTTTTAATCTTATTATGAGTAGCTAATCTTCTAGTCTAGGGACTAGGGGAGACATGTAGTAAAGTGTTGCAAATTGAATACTTTGGAAATGTATAATATTGTTTACATTGTTCCTATCACATGCTAGACGTTTCTATCTATTAATCTATGTTAAAGTGCACTAACTATGATTAAATATGTTAACTCGTTCCAATAAGTCGAGAGACAAAGACCTTGAGTAAAGAACAATTCGCATGTGTAAGTAGAGAAGTTTAATCATATCGAGAGATCCATTAGACCAATCTATGATTAGTAATACCAATGTCGAGAGACGGTTTTATTAGTCTAAACAATTAAACAATGTATTATCATTTCATGTTTATCTTTGCAATCACATCTTACATGTTGAACCAAATTCCCTAGATGCTTTTTATTATCATTGTTTCTATCTTATTTACACCAATCAATAAACTCAACCTAATCGATAAATCTACCTAGATAGAAAGACTACCCATAGCAATATAATAGAACTACCTAGCTTCCTTGTGGATTCAACCCCTAAAAATACTACATTAATTTGTTGTACCGAAGTGTATTTTTGTTAGGTGTGCGATAGCCTATCACCCGAGATAGGGTCCGGGTCGAGGCTAGGACTCGGGCTGTTATGGGTTGAGGCGGTCGGGCAAGTAGGAGTGGACTCGGGGTAGAGGCGGGACGGCCCAAGCTAAACACGGGCCTGGAGGGTTGGGACAAAACTGACCCATGAGGCGGGTCGGTGCAGGTTGGTCGAGTCAACCCACATGTTTGTCCAGCCTTGTGGCGTCTAAACGTCCACAACTGTATTTTTGTTTACCTTGCCATATCCCTTTCTCTCATAAAATGGGAACTCCATTGTTGTACCAATCTCCCTAATAATTGGGATTGCGCTGTTTTTAGGGGAGGTTCCCTAAAAAAGTAAGAGCAAATTTTGTTACTTTTGAGAAGGTTCGCAAATTTTTGGGATGAATTAATATTGTTGAGGAAATTCATTGTTGCATGGATGTAGGTATGCTTATGGGGAGGGTCGATAAATAAATTAGTTGAAAATGAGGTGGACGAATAATAAATAGAGAGATAAAACATGGGAAGTCTCACTATTGCGGATGCTATAAAGCCCAAATCCTCAATTTTTCTAATAAACGGGTCGTGCTTTTTACAAACGCCTTTTACAATTTTAGTCTGTCATTTTTTTCATTCCCTTACTTAATTGATTTTATTTTTTCTCACTTTCCTCATCTCTCTTCACCACCAACACCACTTGCTCCAGTCGGAAAATTTACGTTCACCCCTTGCTCCGGTCGCCTGCCGACGTTGCTCCGGCCGACCTCTCCTGCCCTTC
>JAGPOY010002250.1:5600-20805 GCA_018983105.1 Silene uniflora | reverse complement strand
TTGGCGGTATAGGCTCAGTCAAGTACTTGAGCTTACCGTCAGCGATGGCAGCATTCCGTAATGCTGCCTCCCAGTCCGAGAAGTTCGAACCATCATTCTTCAGTCGAGTAGACTGATTCATTTGGTCCATAAAAGCCTTAAGCCAGGATTCTCGTGCTAGCGTGGCACTTGGCATTGGGTCGTTACCAGCCATTTTGTTATTAGCAGTTTATGATATGAACGTGTTCTACACTGAAAAGAGGGTGATCCCGATCGGGTCCATGTGTTCCCGATCGGGACCGTGGCTTTCTAGCCCGGTCTCCTTAACTTCCCTCTTAATTTTTGAGGGAATCCAAAGGTTGGCTTTTATTGTGTAGTTAAGCACCCGATTAATGGCTATTCATTCCACAACTCTTCATCTTGCCAATTTATGATCATCTCATTTGATGTGGACTTTCTCTTTTGGGCTTGACTTTTGTTGACTTGCATTTCCTTTTTTTGCATTTGGTCCATCAAATTAGACATGCAAATACATGCAAATACTTCATGCTAGTCCATTTCTTCCATGCTTAGTCCATCCTAAAGCTTACTCTTAGTCTTGTACATAAAATGGCCCATTTTGTAGTAATTTAGCTCATAAAACTAAATGTTCCTACAAAACATGTCAATTTCCACAAAGAAGACTAAAAGTACAAATGTTAGCTTAAAACACTAAGATAAGTGCTAAAAGACATGTAAAACGAGGCTAACAAAAGGGGGTTAAAGTATACAAATTAGGCACTTATCAATCATGCTAGACACTCTTAAGAGAATGGGCTTCAATGAAGCAGACCTCCAGAGAAAGGCCGTACCACTGGTGGGATTCAGCGGGGAAACAGCACACTCCCTGGGAGAGATGGTGATTCCCACCTACATCGGCGGAATTAATAAGCAAGTCAGGTACCTGATCATCAATGGTCCATCCACATACAATGTTATCTTAGGAAGACCCTGGTTGCATCAGATGAAGGCGGTGCCATCCACTTACCACCAGTGCGTAAAGTTTCCAGCACCGTGGGGAGTGGTGGAGATCCGTGGAAACCAGGAAGACGCCAGGGTATGTTACAAGCAGGCTCTCAAGAGCACTGCTTCCCCGTCAGCATAGCAATTAAGGGAGCAGTCTGTCCAGGACGTATACATCGAGCCCGAGCCAGTCAAACTAGAGCAGATAACACTGGACAGCCTGCATCCCGACATAACTGTGTACCTAGGAGCAGAAGGCTCTGACACCGTACGACAACAGCTAATCAAGTTCCTGCAAGACAACATGGACTGCTTCGCCTGGTCCCACGACGACATGATAGGAATAGACCCTGCTGTCATCACACATAGGCTGGGTGTAGACCCTGCCTATCGCCCGGTACAGCATAGAAGGAGGAAGTTCGCTCCAGAACGCAACGAAATCATCAATCTGGAAGTAGATAATCTGCTAGCAGCGGGAAAGATAAGAGAAGTCGAGTACCCGTAGTGGTTGTCTAATGTAGTGGAACCAAAGAAGAACAGCAAGTGGAGGGTCTGTGTAGACTTCACCGACCTGAACAACGCATGTCCTAAAGATCCTTTTCCTTTGCCACACATTGATGCCATGGTAGACGCCACAGCTGGACATGAGATATCGACATTCCTATACGCCTGGAGTGGATACAACCAGATCAAGATGGATCCAGCCGATCAGGAGAAAACTGCTTTCATGTCAGAAAGGGGGATCTATTGTTACAATGTAATGCCTTTTGGACTGAAGAACGCAGGATCCACCTATCAAAGTTTGGTCAATAGGATGTTTAAGCAGCAGATTGGGAAGACGATGGAAGTGTACATAGATGATATGGTGGTCAAATCAAAGAAAGCAGGCATGCACATGGAACACTTGGTTGACAACTTTGCCGCTCTTAGAGAGTACAAGATGAAGTTGAATCCTTCGAAGTGTACCTTCAAAGTACCGTCTAGCAAGTTCCTGGGATATATAGTCACGCAACGAGGGATAGAAGCCAGCACGGAGCAGATCAAAGCAATACTCCAGCTCGAGCCCCCCAGAAGTCCAAAAGATGTTCAGCGACTCACATGAAAGGTAGCGGCATTGAACAGATTCATATAGAGGTCATCAGACAGATGCAAGCTGTTCTATGATACCCTACGTAAAAGTCAGAAGTTCGAATGGACAGAGAAGCACGAAGAGGCATTCCAGGAGTTAAAAAGATATTTGAGCACTCCACCTCTACTGTCGAAGCCGGAGGCAGGAGAAGATCTACTCCTCTATCTCTCCATCACGGAATCAGCAGTATCTGCAGTCCTCATCAAGGAGCAGGACAAAGCGCAACATCCTATATATTACGTGAGTAAAAGTCTGCTTCCAGCCGAGACCAGGTACACATCTCTGGAAAAATTAACTCTAGCACTCGTAACTGCCTCATATAAACTGCGCCCCTACTTCGAATCCCACACAATCCGTGTCATAACCAACTGCCCCCTGAAAGCAATCATGCGAAAGCCAGAATTGTCTGGTAGAATGGCCAAATGGCCAGTACACTTGAGCGGATACGATCTGCAATTCGAATACCGCACAGCTATCAAATTGCAAGTTCTAGCAGATTTCGTGTCTGACTTCAGCCCAAGCATACAGGCTGGGGCAGAAAAGGACATTCTGACACTAGAAAATGGCAGTACAACTCAGACATGGGTCCTGAATGTGGATGGTGCATCCAATGCACGGGGAGCAGGTGCAGGACTGGTATTGAGGTCACCGAACGGTGATCTCATAGTTCAAGCAGTACGGTGTGAGTTCAAAGCAACCAACAACGAAGCGGAGTATGAAGCATTGGTCCTAGGATTGAGACTGGCATTGGAACTGAAAGTCAGGGACATTCAGGTGTATAGTGATTCCCAGCTGATAGTAATCACGTGAATGACTCCTACATGGCCAAGGACTCCAAGATGATAGCTTATCTGGCAGTAGCAAAAGAGCTCACCTTGCAATTTAGGACATTCGCTATAGTGCAAGTTCCCAGGGAACAGAATGTCGAAGCAGACGCATTGGCTACATTGGGATCAACCTTCAAGCCAATAGAGTTGTCAAACATACCTATTGTCCACATCCTGGAGCCAGCCATTAGCAAAGAAAACGCGGCTGATCCCGAGAAACCAGAGCAGGTTAATGGGGCAGGAATACCAGTGTGCAGTGCCACGGAACCAGCACCAGAAGGCGATTGCGCCAGCCCTATATAGACTGGTTAAAGGAGGACATATTACAAGGAGGCAAGAAGGAGATGAGGAGTTTCAGAATGAAGGCATCTAGATTCATATTGATCGATGATATACTGTTCAGGAAATCCCTGGCAGGACCATATCTTAGGTGCCTAGACAAGGAGGAAGCACAGACTGTTCTGCATGCCATCCACTCTGGCGAGTGTGGAAACCATGCAGGGGGCAGGAGTCTGTCAAACAAAGCCCTACGACAAGGATACTTCTGGCCAACTAAGCGTGAGGATGCAGTACAGTACGTAAAGAAGTGTGATTCATATCAGAGATCTGCACCCGTTATACATCAGCCAGCGGAATTAATGCATCCCATTATCTCACCATGGCCATTCATGATGTGGGGCATGGATATTGTGGGTCCACTACCACGGGCACCAGGAAACCTGACATATATGCTAGCAATGACTGATTATTTCTCCAAGTGGATCGAAGCAGAGGCCTTCCCTGAAATACAGGAGAGACATGTGATCTCTTTCATCAAGAGAAACATCATCAGCCGCTTTGGTATCCCACTAGAAATCATCTGCGACAATGGAGCACAATTTGTGTCTGACAACTCGGAAGGCTTCTGCGCCAGGTGGAATATAACCCTGAAGAAGTCTGCTCCCAGAAATCCACAGTCCAACGGCCAAGCCGAATCCAGCAACAAAATTGTTATTGAAAATCTCCGAAAATAGCTACATGAGCTAGGAGGCAAATGGGCTGATGAACTTCCCTTAGTCCTATGGGCAGACAGAACTACACCAAAGATGGCGACAGGACAGACACCTTTCAGCCTAGTATTCGGGGCAGAGGCTGTTATCCCATCATAAATTCTAGTTCCTACTCACCGATACGAGTGCCAGACGCTAGAACGGAACCAGATCGACATGGCCAGGAATCTTGATACAATTGACGAACTCAGAACCAGCGCCTCCATACGCCTAGCTTCATACAAGCAAGCTGTGGCCAGGTCATACAACAAAAACGTCAAAGTCAGGATCCTGCAAATTGGGGACCTCGTCCTCAGGAAAGTATTCCAGAACACCAAAAACCATAAGGTAGGAAAATTCGCCTACAAATGGGAAGGTCCATACCAGGTAGAGAGTATAGTTGGCCATGGTGCTTATAGGCTCATGACGTTACAAGGTCAGCTTATATACAGGCCATGGAATATTCTCCACCTGAAGAAGTACTACACCTAACAGGAGTGGAAAGCTAGTCTGCAGAAAATACCTCAGCAATCCATGAACAAATAAAATAAATAAGGCACTAGGCTTAGGGGTAGGTCTTTTGCAAAATTTATAAAACAAGTCTTTTTATATTTTCTGTGTCTTTTTCCCCTCCTTTTTACCTTTTTCTTATTTTCTCTTTACGACCATAAAATATCAGAGAGTTGTGGTTCTGGAACCGATTGGATTCAGATTAGTTTCTGGGTCCCCCAGCGTCCCGATTAAGTTACAGGATTCTGTGGACTGGAACCAGGTAACTGCCTCCCTCTGATGCGTCTTTTGATTCATGGAAGAGGACTTTTGCACTCTGCTTTTCATAACTTAGCAGGCACACGTACTCCAGGAAGTCTGGCCCTCACAAGGGGTCAGACCCCTAAACAGCGGGGCAGGCCGGTGCAGAACAGTCCCAACTTGTCTAGCCAGCCACGAGTGCCTCCACTCGGCGGGTGGACACGAAAGGAACTCGGTTATACAGCCCATGGCTACACACCAGTATCCCTGAGATCACCCCCAAGATAGCTATCTGATTCCTCACAGTGTACACTCTAAACCGCATGCATGCTTAAAGTCCCAGAACGACTACAAACTTGCCTTGAATGACGCCTAAGACGGCTAGTTCATCTCCTCCCTGAATAACGCCTAGACGGCTAGAATTCAGTCATCTCCTTCCTAAATAACGCCTAGACGGCTAGAATTCAAACTCCTATATGAATAACGCCCTAGACGGCTAGAATTCATTTTATTACGCGAATAACGCCCTAAGACGGCTAGAATTCGAATTATCTAACGCCCCAGACGGCTAACTTAACCTGCTTTCCTGAATAACGCCCCTGTTGTCTAACATTCATTACCTGTTATCTATTGAAACTAACACCTATCTACGTGTGTTTTGTGATTTGTATACCTGTTGGTCGCACCTTGTGCACCCCACCTACCTGTTATTTCGACGGTAAGGAATTTGAAACCAAGACAAGGTTTCATAACTAAGCCTGCCACCAGGCTCAAAATATATAATGTTACCTGCTCACCAAGCAGGCACAAATTGTCTGATGACCCCCTGCTTCCACGCAGGCCAGGGTCAGATTGTTCAAAAATTAAAAATTAAGCCACACATGGCTAAAAACACCATTGTCCCAAAAGCTAACTAACAAGCTTAATATTTGAGGAGGGGGGATGGAGCACCTACACCAGCTCTGCTCTGCCCTCTGCTGTCTCCGCTTGCTGGCCTTGTTGTGCAGGATCCGCCATAGGCTGAGTAGCAGCAGCTACCTCTTCAGGAGTGGATACAGCCCTATCTGCAAATTCTGCAGCTGTCACCTCCTCAGCCTCCTCCACAGCAGTCTCGCCAATCTGGACAGCAGCAGCCAGAGATTCCACCTCGCCAGCTCCAGGAATCAGACTCTTAAGATCAGGAGGCGTATGGAACTCTTCCCGCAGCAGCCTCTCCTCTTCCTCTACATTCCAGGAAGTATGCTCCCCATTGGCATAGGCGCGCATGGAATCAATCCGACCAGACCAAGCAGCAAATGTTGCCACAGCCAAAGCAAGATCAGAAAGCTCCTTGATCTTGTTCTCAACCTGAGTCAGATTTTCAGACAGCGCCTGGCAGATCTCCTCTACACGAGCCACCTGAGCTGCGCCCTCCTGAATCCTGCTTCTCTGCTCCACCATTAGCCTCCTGCCTTCAGCAATATTCTCCTTCAGAGCAGCATTCTCCTCTGTCAACCTCCTGACCTGAGCATTCATGGCAGCCCCCTCAGTCCTGGCTCTCTTGACTACCTTCCATGAATGAAGAGCATGTTGCAGAGCCTGCCAGGTACACATCAATGTTACGCATCTAGTTCCTTATAACAGGGATGCAGGATGAATAACAGAGCAAAGCAGAAAAGGAATACATACTGTAAAAGACTGCACGCAGCCCATGGCGATGGAGTCCTCAGGATGCAGATCATCAAGGTTCCTGCGGAACACCGGCAGCAGAAATTGTTCCAGTTGAGGCCAGTAGGGTGTATGGTCAGGGTCCCCAAACGACATTGGGACGCAGATACGATACTCCTGCTCTCTCTCTGCAACAGCCTCTGGTTCCACTCGAGCCAAAGGAGTCACCTCAACAGCCTGAGGCACAGGACGAGGAGTAGCCCTGGTTCCCACTCTCGGGGTAACCTGGGGCACAGGAGATTCTACTCCCATCCTCTTGGAGGCAGGGGAAGACGACGACGAGCTTCCAGCAGCCCTCTTCCTAGCACTTTCAACTAAGGAGTGCAGGGCATTGAAAGGAGTACTTCCTATGATCAACAAATTTAGAGGCACATCAGATTACACACGAAAGGAATCACCAGACATCAAAATATGACTAATCACCCAGAAAGTTACCTGAAGCCATTGACTTAGCAGGAGAAGGCGCAGAGACAGCAGTCAAAGGGGCAAAACCAGCAAGCAGATCTGGAAACTTTCTCTTCTCAGCAGGAATTGAAAACAGCTTGGCAACAGACTTTTCCTCAGACTCCGATCTGAATAGTGGATTGGGCTCTGCATGCAAAGAGATGGTAAGCGTGTAAGCAAAACAAAATACATGCAAAATACAAGACAAAGGAAGCATACTTGGTCGGTTAACCCAATCCTCAAAAATATAATCGGTTGAGGAATCAAGGCAATCAGTCTTCAGATAGAAAAACTTCTGATACCAGTCGTCATTTTTTGACCGGGATGGCATGGTCAGAAAATTGTCATAACCGTCCCTGAGACGAAGGGTATACTGACCCTTCCCCAGAGAATGGCAGGAGAATCGCCAAGCCAGATCCTCGAGGCTAATGTCAGCCCCCAAGACCTTGTTCAGAGCAAGAGAAGAGAGCAGGATGCTCCAAGCATAAGGGTTTATTTGTGCAACCGCAAAGCGATTGGAATGAAGAAAATCTTGAATCAAAACAGGAAACGGAAATCTCAAGCCAATAGTGAAAGGGTAGAGATACAAGCAAATCTATCCCCGGCGAAAGAAATCGGCTTTTTATCCCGGCCAAGGAATATGGATCTCCACCCCGTCACCGAGGCCCAGCAGATCTTTAATTAAAGAAACGTCAGCAGCAGTAAGAATGGAATCGCAATCATGAGGGTGTTTTAGAATACCCTGCGAGGGTAAATCCTCGTCGGGCTCAAGATTGATCGGAGATGAAGAGGATGAAGTAGAGAAGAAGAAAGTAAGATTGGAGAAGGAATGATTACCTGAAAGTTGAAGCAGCGGATGAAGATGAAGGAAGAGAGAAGGAGGAAAGTTTAAAATGATTTGAAAGAAGAAGAGAAATGGAGAGGCGACAGTAATTAAAGAGAGTAGTAATGAAGTAGTTGGAGTAAATATATGGGAAAGAGCAACATTCAATTGGAACACCTAATAATTTCCCGCTCAACTACAAGAAGATGTGTTACGCAAGAAATTTGGGGCAAACTGTTTGGGTAAAAATCACACTACTTCCCAAAGACACCAGAAGCAGCCTGGCACCAGATAAATTCGTACAGCAGACCAAGGCTGGCGTCTCCTACTCCAGACCAGTCAGGAAGCAGGCATGCACGATCAAAGAAAAGACAATTCCAGAACGTCGCAATTATGGAATGAAGATATTCGTGATATTGGGTTCGCAAGATAAGGAATGATGCAAACATGGAAATCCAAATAAGGAAAGCGTGGAGTAGGAAAGAAATCTAAGGACGATTATACCATAAATGAAAGAAGGAAATATTCGGCCTTAACGCTTATGGAAGGACGTGAAGATGAAGAAAGGAAACCCTAGATGTGAAGCTCTACTATAAAAGCAAGGGAAGCAACACCATCAAGGACATTCTATTCACATTCAATTCGATTTCTGAAAGAAGAATACACATACATACATTGTAACCTAATTCTCGAGCCTCAAGCTCTAAACGTTGTAATCGTGCCCTAAAAAGATCATAGTGAAACTCCTTGGAGGGATACCGTCTCCCTCCCGCGGTTGTTCCCACATTGGGTTTTCCACGTCACCAAAACCTTGTGTTTCGTATTTTGTCTTGTCTATTCTTTATTCTCGTCGTTCAACCTACAACATTCAAACTAAACACATTAAACATCAACAATTAGTACTAAATATAGTAAGCTCAACCTACCTTGACCCCCCATCTAGTAATCGGTAGAAAAATACCAAAACATACCCTACAAGATTAAAAGGACAATGTAAGGGACCACAAATAAAGATCTTGCGTTCCAATCAAATATCGAAGAATTCGTTTAACCGCTTTGAAATGAGATTCTTTCGGATTTGATTGGAATCTAGCACATAAGCAAACACTAAAGAGAATGTCGGGACGACTTGCGGTTAAGTAAAGAAGCGATCTAATCATACCTCGATACACCTTTTCACTAATGCTTTTACCTTTCTCATCTTTGTCCAATTTGGACTTATCTACCATGGGTGTAGATTGTGAGTTGCCATTAGTCATCCCAAACTTCTTTAACATTTCTTCAATGTACTTTTGTTGATGGATCATGATTCCATCTTTGAATTGCTTAATTTGGAGGCCAAGAAAAAATCCTAACCCACCCATCATACTCATTTTGAACTCCGATTTCATTAGTTCCGAAAAATAAGTATAAAGGATGTCATTTATTGCTCCAAAAATAATATCATCAACATATACTTGGACAACCAACATGACTGTTGTTTTAAAAACAATGTTTTATCAATTGAACCTCTTCTAAAACCGTTTTCAATGAGAAAAGTAGACAATCTATCATACCAACACCTAGGTGCTTGTTTTAAACCATAAAGAGCTTTGTCTAATTTGAAAACATGTTTAGGAAAATCATTGTCTAAAAAACCCGGAGGTTGCTCCACAAAGACATCTTCTTCCAAGTATCCATTGAAAAAGGCGGTTTTGACATCATCCATTTGGAAATGTTTAATGCCTTTGTGAGCCGCGAAAGCTATCAACAATCGTATGGCTTCAAGTCTAGCTACCGGTGCATAGGTTTCATCGTAATCGAATCCTTCTTGTTGATTATACCCTTGCACCACTAGCCTAGCTTTGTTCCTTACGATTTCACCGGAATCATTTAGCTTATTGCGAAAGACTCACCTAGTACCGATGACGGTACGAATAGGTGGTCTAGGGACTAAGTGCCATACCTCGTTTCTCTTGAATTTGGTTGAGCTCTTCTTGCATTGCTATTAACCAATCGGCATCCGACAAGGCGACAATTACATTTGTCGGGTCGATTTGTGAGAGAAAGGCATTTTGATCACAAAATTCGTTGATTGAAGCAAAGATGTTGAGGGAGGCCCTTGTCCTAACTCCAGAGTTGAGATCGCTTGTTAGATTCGAAAGTGGATGGGAACTTTGATGTTTCCACTTCTTAGGAACAATGATGTTTTGTTCCCCCTCAGAAGCAACAGTCTCCGTGACTGTTGTTTGTTGGTCAGGCAGTGGCACTTCATCAGAATCTGAGTTTTTTTCAGAAACAACAGTGTCGTGAACTGTTGTTGTTCTGGAGTCAGAAACAACAGTGTCTGGAACGGTTACAGTTTGTGAGGAGGAACTAGCAATGGTGCTATTATCACTTGTTCCCCCTGTAATATTGAGTGCCTCTGTAACCAACGGTTCCTGAGACTGTTGTCCTGCGTCAATGGTTGGTGCTTCCTCATCTTCAAAAACAAAGTCTTTTCTAACAAGCCCAATCTCGAACCCGTCATCTTCATCATCCTCATCTTCCTCCTCTTCATTTTGTACCTGACCAAGGACATTAGATTCATCAAAAATGACATGTACACTTTCCTCAATTAGCATAGTTCGTTTATTGTAAACTTTATAGGCCTTGCTATGATCGGAATAACCAATAAAAACCGCTTCATCACTACGTAGATCAAATTTACCCAAGTTATTTTTACCATTGTTGTGAACAAAACATTTGCTCCCAAAGCATCTAAAATATGAAATATTGGGCTTTCTTCCACGTAGTATTTCATAGGGTGTTTTATCGATTATACTCCTTATCATGACTCGATTATAAATATAGCAAGCGGTGCTTACCGCTTCGGCCCAAAAGTTTTTAGGCAATTTGTAACACCCCCATATACCAAGGCCCCTTACCAGGGACTACCCTAGCATATAGGCGTGCTACCATCTCGGTTGCCCGAGGTAGTGAAGATCAAGAAGTAAACAATAAAGGACAGTTTATTGAAATGTATAAATAATTTAAATGCTTACAACCCAAATGTATCTCAAAACAATCGTAACAACATAATGTCTGATGAACTGAAACTAAAACTAGAAATGGCGGAAGCTATGACTGATGAACTAGACTCGGCTGTGTCCCCTCCATCCGACTCCGTCTACATGATCACCTGCTAAAGTCTGCTCACCACCCCCGATGGATCACAGCAGGTCAAAGACAACAACAACGGGATCAGCAACCATTACCAATCATATCTCATGCGACATAAACAGTATTAACGCAGCGGAAACCAAGTATTAAATCATAATCCCTGTCAGCCAGATACCCATCGCAACAGGTACTCATGTCAGCCAGTGACACAGCCTCGTCACCACAGCCACTCATCGCAACGAGTGAAACTCTAAGTTCCTTAATGTGCACATCCCCCTTGTGATGGGATTCACAAGGGGCGATCAAAGGGCGTGGTCCACTCCCAAATGGACTCACTCAGCCGGAACCATCATCATCACAATTCATATCGATATTCATATAATCATTTAAACAACCAATCATTCAATCGTCACAAATGAATTACTGAGTAGGGAAACCCTACCTGATAGCAAATCCGCACACGGCAAGCAAGCAAGCAACTAGTAGGGCTCTTCTACGAAATCACAATCTAATATGTGCAATTAACATCATCAAACAATGCCCTAACAAATCTCATCGTAGAAATAACGTAAATAAAATAATACGATAATTAGATCTAGCATACTTACAACGATCGATGAATGTGAAAGCGAGGATCCGGATTACTCTTGCTTAGGGGTTGATTGGGAGTGATTAGAGTTTTTTGGAAATGTTTTACGTAATGCATGAGAACTGACACTGTTCCTTTTATATTAAACTAATCACTCTCAATCAATCCAAACCGGTTTTCCTAACCCGTCGGCCTGACTCAGCCGACTTATCCCTTTACTCGGTCGAGTCATCTGTACTCGACCGACTTACCACGTTACTCGGCTGAGTCAACAGTACTCGGCCGAGTTACACAAAACTCGGTCTAGTCTACGCTTGGCAGAACATTCCTCAAACTGGCAACGGATATACTCGACCGAGTATACATAATTCGGTCGAGTAAACCCTTAGCAGAAACGGGGTATTACAGTCTCCCCTACTTAGAAATGAACTTCGTCCCCGAAGTTCGGCTCATACCCATAACAAGGCGACACCCATAAGGTTTAGTACATCCGATACTTATTATGACATAACATGCAACAAAATAAAATGGTATGTAAACACATATAACTCGATATAACCTCATATAGCTCGATATAAACCAACCTCACTGGCCTCAACCTCCCACAAAACAAGATGCGACATCTCTTACCCCCCTTAAAAGAATAAGGTTACTGATGCGTGTATTTTATATAGACTTTTACAGTCTCTTTTGACACGTATTTTCGTGAGTTTTAGTGATAATCAGTCACTTTATGCCCCGAATAGACTACTTTGTGCTTGTATTGCTATTTTGCAGAGATAAGCCGGAAAAGTGCGTAAATCGAGCTTTTATTGCCCCAAGTTGCATTTTAGAGGATGGAAGTGCGAAAGACGGATACTCAGTCATGAAAAAGTGACGAAGCCCACCATTAACCAAAGTTTTGAGCCAAGTCAAGGATGTCAGTATGCATAGACAAGAAGAAGTTCTCGATCGGGCTGTCCTGCACTCGATCGAGAGAACTTCACTGCTGAAGATCTTCGATCGAACTGTCCTGTGCTCGATCGAGAGAGGTATAAGGAGTAGATCTCGACCGAGGGGTCTCATTCCTCGATCGAGAGGAATGCTGAGAAGAAATGTCGATCGAGAACCTTAAGTGCTCGATCGAACAACTATCTAGACGGGCCCAGCCTGTTTTGCATATTAGGTTTTAGTAATAATAAACTTTCTTATAAATAGGGCATTAATATGCCATAATCGCAGGAGGGAATCGCGTGAAAATCCTAGACGAATTCTCACGTAGGGATTTTATCAGTCTGTCTCTCTCTATTCTCTACCTCTACCATTGAATCTTGTAATCTTTCTCTAAACTTTGGTTTTGTTATTATTATTCTACTTATCTATTCTCTACTCTTGAGTTATGATGACTATTGCGTTTGTTAGGTTAGTAGTTTCAATCATGCATAGCTAATCCTTTCAATATGTTAGGGTTAGGGAAGCCGTGGTGATAATACGTTAGGATTGACATGTTAGGTTAGTTTCGCGATAAGAATTGTTCTAAGCAATATAATAGCGATTAGGTCGAATGAATGCATGCAGGAGATCAATTGTATAGTTAACCCCGACCTAGATCGAAAGATTGGAAGGGAAGGCTTGCTTAGTTACGATAGGTGATACCTAACGAGGGCGAAAGCTAAGTTAGGAGACCCTAGAGAGATTAGAGACCGAAAGGGTATAATCGTAGGTTTAAGGACCGAAAGGTGACGACCTCGCTCTTCTTATCAATAGATTAACCGACCTAGTCGACCCGAGTGTATTACTACGGTGGACCGACCCCTAGCATATCCCTCTCCTTTATCTGCCTTATTATCTTAATTTCTTGCTTTAATCTTTCTTTCCCTTACTTCTCTTCCTTTATCTCTTAATATAGTTATCAACCATTCAAAACCCCCGAACTTGTGACCAGACAGATTAGATTTACATAATAGAACTGCCTCTCTGTAGGATCGACCCTACTTCCGCTGACTACCTAGTTAGTAGACTTAGGTTTTATTTTTGATATAGTATCGACTCGTATCAGTTACGTCCTCGTAACCAAACATACCTCGTCGAAAAGGTGTGGATACTTCTCGTGCATAACCGTTTCGGCTTCCCATGTAGCTTCTTCCATCTCGTGGTTAGACCATAACACCTTGACAATGACAGTTTCACCGTTCCTTGTCTTTTGGATCTTTCGGTCCAAAATCTTTGTCGGCAATTCCTCATAAGTTAAGGTCTCATCCAACTCAATAGTTTCGGGTTCCAATACATGTGACACATCCGGATAATATCGTCGTAGCTGCGATACGTGAAACACGTTGTGTACTCTCTCAAGCGACGCTGGCAAGGCAAGTCGATAAGCCTGTAACATCTCGCTTGGTAGATTATGAAAGTAATACAGAGTGGTAAGATAGCATTCATAGATAATTTATGTTGTAGAAGTATGTTAGTGAGTCTTGTTTGGTTTATGTGTCATGTTATAGGTATGGGTGTGAACTTCGGGGACGAAGTTCGTTTTTAAGGAGGGAAGACTGTAATACTACGGAATTCTGAGCATAAGTAGCTCGGCCGAGCTAGGAGTAGCTCGACCGAGCAGGTCATCTTTAGGACTTCAGTTGGGAATTGTCACGTTTCAGAAGTTCCTGGAACAAAGTTAGTCGGCCGAGTCACTTTGACTCGACCGAGCTGAGGGTAGCTCGGTCGAGTCATATCTGGCTCGACCGAGCCGAGCGGTCTGACGGGTAGTTTTATCGGTTTTTGCAATTAGTATAAAAAGGGAAGAAGCTTTAACAAATCAGTTTTATTTATTCTAAAAACCCTTTTCTGAGAAATTAAAAGACGACATAAGCTGCTTCTACCTTTCTATACTATTTCGCATCAGATTCGATCCAGATCTGCAAGTAAGTTGTCTAGATTGATTTATAATTAGATTAATAATTATTAGTAAACCCTAATTAGATTAATTAGGAGATTTGAGGATTTGTGTGATTAATTGATAATAGGTGACGGATTTCGCATAAAAGGAATTCTACAATTGATTGTTTGATGTGCTTGATTTATATTGGAGATTGCGTATGAGGTAGGTTATCCTACTCAGTTTTTCTGTAGTTTGCGTAAGACTTTCTTGTAATGTGCATATGTGATTGTGGATGTTGATATTATCGATTGAGTTTTGATTATGAGGGGCTGAGTGGTCACCGTGAGAAGGTGGTCACGCCTAGGGTCGCCTCCTGGTCTTCTCAGCCAGGAGGGATATGCACATTAATGGCTTAGGTTTTTAGGTGGGCGGGATGCGGTCTTCCCACTGGCGGTGATAGGGTACCTGTTGCGATGGGTACCTGGCAGGGCTACATGTTGCGATGTGTAGTCGGTTCTGGTAGAGGAGAGGGAGGATAAGGAGATCACAACTCAATTGTACTGTTGCATTGCTTCCGCTTGTGTTCATGTATCTTGACTGTCTTATTTTTATCTTCAGTTGACTAACCCCGGCGTTGTATTGTCTTATGACCTACTGTGATCCATCCGGGTGGTGAGTAGATTGTTTAGCATGTTTTTGATGTGTTGATGCTTGGATGTTGATGCGGGATGAGTCGGGCTGTCATCACTTAGTTTATGTTGTTGATCATGTAGTTGTAGTCTTATGTTTGTTTAATCGAGACAGTTGTATTTTATTTTGAGGCCCTTGTAATCAGTTAAAGTGTATTTCAATAAAGTTGTTCAGTTATTGTTTCTTTTGATGTTCACTACCTCGGTTATGTCGAGATGTGTAGCGCTCCCATATGCTAGGGT
>JAGPOY010002249.1:0-15208 GCA_018983105.1 Silene uniflora | reverse complement strand
AAAAATTCGTGATATTGTTTTGTATAGTGCTTGATATTGTTTCCTGTGATATTGTATTGAAGAAGTTGTGATATTGTAGCCTTTGTAGTGTTAATCCTCAATCCTCAAAAAGATAGTACATCCTCACATGATCCCATTCCTATATATATATATATATATATATATAGAATTAGGATCACATGAGTCCACCCATCTTTTTGAGTCCATGAGTCCTAATCTCAACCATTAGATCAAAGAGATCTAAGGGCTGATATTACACTACTAATAGTAAGGTTATTTTCGTAATTTCGCATTTTCCTATATAAGTCTTATTTTGCGGCCAAACATCAATCCAATTCATTCTGTTTCTCTCACTAACTTTGTTGTACTTAAATTTCCTTTTTTTACTGGCGATCTCCATAATCTCCGTCGTTCATCTTCATTCTTCAATAACTTGCTTCTTCATCAATCTACACTATTTGATTTGTTTATCTGCTTCATTCTTTGCAATGTCAGCGTGTCAGGTATTGTTTTTCGTCATAATTTTAATTTCCTTCGCTGTTATCGTATTATTTTCGATCGATTCATTAACTTTGTTCGTCTATTATTATGATTGATGATATTATGTTAATTTCTGTATTTTTTATCCTTTCACTTTCTGTATTTGAGTATTTAATGATACCGCTTTATGTATTTCGCTTTATGTATTTCGATTGATTTCGTAATCACTATATTTTGTTCTTTTCGTTTTAATTCGATTATCACTACTGTTATTATGATTGATGACGATTCATCTCGTTTCTGTATTTTCATTATCTTGTTATTGTTATTTTTTACTTATTTCTCTATTTTTAATCATTTGTTGTGATGTATTGCACTTAATTATTTGCACTTAAGTATGTTTTGATCATCATTTTTTTATTTTGCAGATTTCTTCGCTTGCGGAGGTCGATTAAGATTTGTAGGTGTGCATGCTGAAAAGTGCCAACATCAATGAGCAAATAATATCAAACGATTGAATTAACAATATCACACTCTATCATTAACAATATCACCAATTGCTAGTAACAATATCACCATTTACCAATAACAATATCACAATAATATAGTCTGCCTTTTTCAGCCTGTTGATAATGAAGTACCAGAACCTTTAACAAAGAATATCACACTTCACTTGAAACAATATCACACTATATGAAAAACAATATCACAGTTAAAAAGAATATGTTCATACAAGATGTTCAAGAAGCAACATCACTACATACAAGACACAATATCATTATTCCTCTTAAACAATATCACAAATTACCAACAACAATACTAGTTTATGCCACCTAAATTAGACCACACAATATCACACTCTGTCATTAACAATATCACCAATTGCTAGTAACAGTATCACCACTTACCAGTAACAATATCACAGTAATATAGTCTGCCTATTTCAGCCTAGTGATAATTAAGTATCAGAACCTTTAACAAATAATATCACACTTCACTTAAAACAATATCACCCCATATGAAAGACAATATCACATTTAAAAAGAATGTGTTCATACAAGATGTCCAAGAAGCAATATCACTACATACAAGACATAATATCATTATTGCTCTTAAACAATATCACAAAATACTAGTAGCAATACTAGTCTATGCCACCTTAATTAGACTACTTATCCTACCACCATTACATCGATTCATGTTAACACTATTCTTAGTAGTTATTTGAGTTCCTTCCTCTACCCCCTACATGATCCTCGATGCACCTAATGGATCCTTAATGATGTCGAGGAAGAAGTGAAGTTCTTGCGGTCAAACTCATGTCTCAAAGGTGGACTAGCTTCTCCATTTTTTTCCCATCTGTGATTCTCTTGGTGCTACTCTTCTGTACACCTTCGCTACGTCCACCTATCAACAATATGCCTTACATCCATTCGGCCTCTTCCGTCTTCTAATTGTATGTCTCCTAACAAAAGGGAGATTGATAAGTATACGAGAAATGAGAAATGACAAGGGAGTAAGTATAGTTTATCAACTACACAAGAATTACAAGTGATAAAAAATTACAAGGGACGAGTAATTAGCATTTTGGAGTGACTGTCTAGTATCATAACCATGCTCTACTGTAAATTGAGACCAAACGAAGTAGAAACTTTTGTTACTGGTACTCAAAGTTTTTCAAAAAAAAGAAAAGAAAATCTAATAAACAATTAAAACTACAATCAATGATAGTATTGGTTCAATATGTCGTCGATACAATCACAAAACGTTGAGTATCATGTACAACTAAGATATCAAAAATTTAAACCAAGAACATGAAAGTACCACAAATCGCTAGGCAATTAGTTCGATATTTTCGATTTAATCCTATTAAATTCATGTAATTCACCATAAATGTGTTAATTTATAACAAATCAACATTCATAATGAATTTAATAGTACATTAGTTAAATCAAAATCGCAAAAATTTAAAAAATAAGAAAAGAAATACCTGTATGATTTTGGAGCGAAACTTAGTGAGATTATTTCATGTAGTGAACGAATTAATCTAGAAAGTTGAAAAGCAATTGAAATCGAGTTGAAATTTTAAGATTCTAGCGAGATTTTTCAAGAAGTTTTGTGAGATTAGCTGTTGAATTGTCACGATTGATTTTGCTGTATTTTTTAGAGAGAGAATAAAAACTGATTTGGGAGAAGTGTCAGGAGGGTTTTGTTTGTCAATTTTGCTTGTGATATTATTTTTGTATAGTGCGTGATATTATATATATATATATATATATATATCTATATAAAAGAAAATTTTTTCGAGCGATTCTAGAGCGTCCACATCATCAAAAATCAATTAAGGAAAGTATCATTATTAATATTTTTGATGTAAAAAATTAAGGTGGAAAATATTTTAATTACCATAATATATATTTCCTAAATTATATTCAAGTGATGTTTCCAATTTTTATATAAAAACTTTTACATTTCATTTGGCAAAAAAATGTCGGTAAAAAAATTATGCAAATAATATAATTAGCTTCGTGGTAAAAAATGTTATCATTAGAGTATAGATTTCATATTATTTGCACATATTAAAGATGATATACTTCTTAGTATGTAACATTGTGTACTTTTTAGTTTGTTTTGTCCCACATTTGAAAATAAGGTAGGTGTGGTGAATATACTACATATAAATAGTAGAATTGTCCCACATCGAAAGATTAGTATAAGGTGGTGTGATCTTATGATTATAAATAAGAGGCATATTTGGACCTTATGTATCAACCAAAAATTTTTCGAGTCTCATAAATATTTTTTTAAAGAGCTCTTAAGATTTTCGCTATCATTATCTCTACGATATGTAAAATAAAGTAAAGTTTTTCGAGTCTTATAAATATATTATTTTAAAGAACTCTTAAGATTTTCTACTATTATCTACGATATGATATAAAAAGTAAAGTGGAGATCCATGAAAACTACCGGGAAAAGAGTTAAGAACATGAATAAGAGAAGCAAAAAATCACTTTAAACGTTTACTAATGATAGTCTCCTAACACAGTACAAAACTAAATATTTTACTAATAATGAGTCCCTATATGTACGATGTAGATATCCGATCCCTATCTAATGATCGAGACTAAGTGGTTTTACCTTCAAAGTAAAACAATATGTATACAACAGTGGTAAAAAAAATTATGAAATAAAATATAATTAGATTCGTGGTAAGAAATGTTATCATCAGAGTATAGATTTCATATAATTTTTGCATATTAAAGATGGTGTATTTCAATAGTATGTTATATGTCCCACATTGAAAAATAATATAGGTATGACAAATATACTACATATATAATAGAATTGTCTCACATCAGAAGATTTGAATAAGGTGCGTGATTCTATGATTATAATATGAGGCATCTTTTAAACTTAGGTATCAACCAAAATCTTTTGATCTATGAAGTATTGTCTTGGAGAACTCTTAAGAGTTTAATCATTATATTTTCTACCTATAGATTTCATATAATTTGCACATATTAAAAATTATGTACTTCGATAAATATACTACATTTAAATATTATAATTAGAATTGTGTTAAAAAATTTATATCATTAGAGTATAGAGATTCATATAATTTGCACATATTTTAATTATGATTAAAAAAATAAAAAACAAACGTATGAATAGTAATAGATCGTATAGTATAGTATTTGCTTATTATTGAAATGGATTAGGTGTCGAATTAGGTTCAAAAAATATGGTGTACTTTTAAATATGTTATCCGTCCCACATTGAAAAATAATATAGGTGTAATAAATATATTACGTATAAATAGTTGAATTATCCCACATCAGAAAATTATTATAAGGTGGGGTGATCCCATGATTATAAATAGGATTTATCCTTGGACTTAGCTATCACCCAAAATATTTTGAATCTCTCAAAATATATGCTTATTATATAAGAGACTTTAAACATAATGTTGAATTAAATGTTAAATTTTTAAAGTTGTAAAAAAAATTAAGTGGGAGAAAGAGCGATAAAGTGGTCAATATTATAACGGAAATTTGTGTTTTGTTTTTTAGGTATTAAATGTTAGTTTATTAAATAATATAAGGATTTAGGAATTAGTCTATGAAGTGTTAATGTAATAGATAATGAAAAAAGGAGTCACAAGTTATAAGAGTAACGGTGTTATGATGGAAGTTTGCCAAATGGTATTCTGGGAAAGAAAAAGGTAAACACAAGGGTACCATATGTAGAAACTTAAATTTAGGGGCAACATGTGTAATCTATCAAAGTTCAAGGCTACCATGAGAAATTTTTCAATATTATAATGATACAGTTAATTAGATTTTCATTTAAAAGAGAGATATCTGTACCAATAAAACAATAAAGGGAGTATTATTTTTAATTATTATTTTATTGCCACGTCATCAAACTTAACGTCCATTTAACAACTTTTACATTAGGGGTACCATGGACCAAAAAATGGAACCTCAAGGGTACCATAAGCAGATGCTTAAAAGTAGGGGTAGTATGGAAAATCTGACAAAACTAAGGGGGTATCACGGGAAATTTCCGTATTTCAATTATGATAAAAAAAATAGAAAAAAACAACGAACAGATATTAATGAGTAGCAATTGAAAAAGATGGTGTAATTCTTAGTATGTTATTAGATATAGTGAGTAGCAATTGTCCGTATACAGTATTCAGGATCTGGTTGGATGTCGAACTAAGTGCAAAAAAGATGGTGTAATTCTTAGTATGTTGTTTGTCCCACATTGAAAAATAATGCAGGTTTGATGAATATACTACGTATAAAATAGTACAATTATCCCACATCAGAAAAATAATCCATGTTTGGTGAATATATATTACTTATAAATAGTAGATTGTCCCACATCGGAAGATTAGTATAAGGTGGGGTGATTATATGATTATAAATAGGAGTTAATCCACGTATATATTAATCTATTTTTTTTGAAAGAGATATGTATTAATAATATCTAAACAAATGATTAGACGAAAAATGTAAACATTAAACCCTTATAACGTTTTTTTTATTATAAATACGTTAATTATCCCGTTGCAACGCACGGGCATTCAAACTAGTATTCATTATTTCCATCTTTCTCCCTCTCCAATCCTTCTCCTTCTCCTTCTCCTTCTCCTTCTCCTTCTCCTTCACCTTGTGTTCTGAGTAGCTTCACTACTATCTTAATAGGTACTCCCCCTATTCACCTAGATGTTTGCGTTTCACTAAAATAACCATCACAAAATAATACTGAGTATAAATGTAAACATCTAAGTGAATAGGAGGGAGTACTATCAAAAGGCTCATTGGAATGCAACTGTCCTCGCTATTGTCCACATATGAATAGAAGCTATGAAAGCATAGAATATTTGGTATTGAGTTAGATTGTTCTGCAAAATACTACTACGTAATAACGTATGTCTAAGTAATTGCTCAAAATGTATCTCTTTTGCTCCAATATCATGGCTTTATGTCTAAAAAGGTTTAAAAAAAATATCCATCAACATGTAAGCAAATAATCTAAAAGAAAGTCAAATAGGCTGCAAAATATCGATACCATAAGAAAAGACGGGACATACCCGTGTAACCAATTTTTTTAAGCAACCTCAAGGACGTGGCGTCGCTGTCTAAAATCCGTCTCAGTGCCTCATCAGCAAGACTGTGACACACGATAGATCCAAGCTCTCCAATTTCTCCCTGAGGAAGGGCAATGGTTATATTCTGGCCTACCAGGCAACCAGTACATTTTAAGAACTTCTAAAAGCGCAAGCTACACATAGATAAACTATCAACAAAGGGTAAGTAATACTTCTATGAGATATTTAGAAAACTGATTTTGTGCTATAAAACATGAGATATTTAGAAAACTGATGTTCAAAATAAGTTTGAACATGAATGTGACCACGATGATTCACGTAAGGCAGACGACTCAACTGATACAAAATTTAGGACACTAGTAACTGGAAAATACTAATACCACAGCATGGCATACCACATACCAGAGTAGTGTAATTTTTTGAACAAAAAGAAACAGACTTTGGTAAGTACAAGATAGAATGGCCAGATGGATACACTCCCTCCCCATTAAGGTTGCCCCCACAGGCCCAAGAAAACTCACCTTGAGAAAAGAAATGTAGAGCAAAAAGTCCTTCAACCTCTCCACTTCTAGTGACGATTTTGGATAACAATCTGGAAGAAACAAGGTTATCATTTAAAGACTGAATTAACACAGCAATAATAAAAACTTCACGAAACGAAGGGAGCATACTCAAGATTGCTGCATAATCCTCCCTGAATCCAGCTGAGCTGGAAAAAAAGAGAACAATTAAGGAAACCATTTACAAAGTGTAACGGCTTCTAAGAATGGCAAAATTTCAAAAGTAAGTATGATTAATTATATGGAAAACCAAGTATGACTGATCTGTTGGACACGACAATGATTTACAGAAACGAAGTCGGTACGCCCAAATTTCATACAATAAGTTACCAAAGTAAAGCCTCGACATCAAGTACTCCATTTCGGAACACGAATACCCATGCTTACACTTAGCCATAAATGCGACACATAAACAAGCTTATAAAACACAAACTCGAACACCCAGCGTAATCTCAACAACAATTGCGCAACACGAAGCAAAAATGATCTCCCCATACCTCTTTATTATAGATGGGAATTTAACTCTTAGCCACGACCTTATTGCTTATTGATTATTAAAATTTTTAATTGTTCAATCCACTTACGAATTTTAATGGGTTGTATAGTAGTTGTGAACCGTTGTTATGTATGGTTATTTATGGACAGGCAGGCATTGGGATGTCAATTTTCAGTGACATATGAGGAATAGATTGGTTGTCGAGAAGATCACATGAGCAAATACCTGAAGATAAGGACGATGGCACATCTCAGAAGTCGTCGGGCTCATTAGCACCAACCTTTGCAACAAGAAAGACAGAATAGATTAACATGGATGGCGTTAAAACCTAGAGCATTGAAAAGACGATGGCAAATCTCACATGCACAAAGTTTGCTTCTTTTTCCACAATTAGGTAAAACCTTCCTTAAGCCTTAAAAAAATGAATTCACAGCCCAGAAAATAGAAATAAATAAAAACAAAAACAAAAGTGAGATTAAATGTAAAAGAAAGGCATACATGAAACGATTGCCAACAGCCTTCAAATCAAGAACTTGAATAACCAAATCGGGAACGTCGGCGGAGGAATCGGGAGATGGGTTAGCTTTGATCTTTGAAATGGCGTCGTGGGTTACCGTCTTCACCTCCATTTTTCGTATCTAAGATCGAGAAAAAGGGGGAAAATTGAGTAACTGAGTAAGTAAAGTAAATCAGTAACTGGGAAATTAGGGTTTGGGTGTGTGAGACTGAAGAATGTGAGGGAAGAATGTAGAGGGAGGAATGATTGTGGGGGAATTTATTAGGTTTTTTAATTACAATTTACTGTTAAAAGAAAGTTACAAGAGAGGAGGCAAGAGATACCTGGTCAAGTGTGCTAGCATCAGGGTGAACGCCTAAAATGAAAACCTGCCACTCCAACCGAAAATAATGAAGATATTCCCATTATTTTGTGGAAGCTTTTTGTGATGTATTGGTGGCAGGAGAGAATAAAGTATGAGGAAGATTGGGGAGAACAACGGAGGAAAATTGAATGGTAAAGCCTGAAATGGGGGAAAAACACAATAGAAATAAAATTGTGGTCATGATTGTGTGAGGAATGGAGGGCATGGATGGCAAAGGAAGGGAAGATCTAACGGTTGAGAAAGCAAAAAAAACAAAAGGATTGAGAAGTGAAGAGGCCCAAGATAGAAGACAGATGAGGAAATGAGTCGAGATACAGACGGCCCAAGAGCTGTTTAAGGGGAGGATAGAGCATGCCAGAGATTGATAAGCATAACCCAAAAAAACGACCCGCGCAAAACATACCCAAACCCGCCCAATGGAGTTCAACTATTCATCATGGAAATCACTATTCATTAGTGAATAGTAGTAAGGCTTGCTCACTTTTAGTTAAGGGGGGGATTTATGCATGCTTAACATGAAAAATTGAGAAAAGAAAAAGCCCCCCTTGAGCCTCCCCCCCACGGTTTCCTTGTCCCATAAATGGGCAAGTGTTGCTCATTTTTGTTTATCTCTAACCTTGTCAAAATCTCTCTATTTTTCTTCACTTACAAAACTTCTCATTCTCACTCAAGAATATACACTTATTTACTAGAGTAGTAATAGGTAATATTTGTGAGAATATTAAGGAAATTACTACTATCATATCTAGTTAATATTTAGTAGTATTTTTGGGTCCTTCTTGGTGCAATCAAGAGGAGGTTTCCTTGCTTGGAGACTAGGATTTGGAAGTTCATCCTATCATTTTAAGCTCAAGAACAAGAGTAGGAGGGAGTTCTACCCTTGTGCCCATTTCGTCCAAATAAGCATTGTAAGGGAGATTGATTTCTTCTCTATTCTTATGTATTTTATTTGCATGCATAAGATCCTTAAGTTTTTATGACTAAAACCTTAAACAAAAATATGTGATATGTGAAATATGATTTCCAACATAGGGTTCCTTTGAATGATTTTAGAAAGTGTAAAACTATGATGAAGAAAGCGACGTTCTCTTTTATATCATTTAATCACTCTTAATCGAACCTAACCCGGATTCGCATATCCGACATATGACTCGGCCAAGCTACAGTGTCAGTCGGTCGAGTAAACAATACTCGGCCGAGTACTCACTTGGCAGAAACATCCCAGAACTGACCAAGCCGAGTAAGCCCAATTCGGCAGAGTTACTCTATGAGAAATCGGCGTATTACACTGGTTCTCCATAAGAAGTATTAAGACAATGAAATTTTATACTTGCAGTTTAAGCTTAAATTTATTTTCAACTGTTAGTATTTATTTTCAACTGTTAGTATTTATTTAAGCTTTTGTACTTATTGTTATTTTGAATATTTTTCAAGTAATGTTTTGTCATTTGCCTGTTTTAACTTGATGAAATGTGGTTGGGAGAACGCCTGAGTTACGCCCCACTAATTGTGGCTGTTATGTATAAAACATGACCGGTATTGGTTTTTGCTAGGATTGAAGAGTGAGCTAGCGAGTAGTAGAGATGCTACTCTTTTGTTTTTCATTTTATATGGATTTTGTTAAACACTATTGAGATTTTAATTTTTAGCCCTTTTTAGCAAAAGTGGCATTTGTATTAACTTACCTTTTTAGGATTGTTCGAGTTTTTTTTTTCAGGTAGCATTTTTTTTGTGTATTTAATCTCATTGGACATTGTTTCCGCCACTGTTTTTGTAACACCCAAAATTTTTGGCTAAAATAAAACTTATATTTACATACAAAACTGGCAAACATATGGGATATTATAATCAATACAAAATCTCTATTACAAAATCTCTATTACAAAATCTCTTTTAAATATAAAATATTACAAATGAAACGAAAAACTTTTACAAAGCTTTAAATAAAATCTTGACTTGAAATAAAATCCTTTTTTAACAGCAGCGGAAGACCTGAAAGCAAAACCAGAAAACAGAAGGACTACCCCCATGACGAGTAGCCCCGAAGGGAGAAAACACGTCAGCCGGAAAGCTGAGTAACAGATAATACCTCAATATGAGCAGCTTAATTTTGGTCATGGTGGGGAAACAGAGACATGTAAAAATACAAATAAACAGACAGAATAATAAAAACATCCCCGTAAACTCATCTCAAACTCAAATACACTCCGTTATCATTCCATAATATAGTATACTCTCTTAACCCAATAATTAACTCAATCTCAACTCATACTCCATCTCAGTCATTACTCCGTCTCATAATATAATACTCCAAAGTAACCAGATACCGTAATCTCATCGTCGAACCTAAGCCAAGGACAAGGGGTGAGTGAACTGGCGTGATAAAACCGCTAAACAATACTTCCATCTCAATATCGATTTCAAACTCATAATAATATGACTCAATAACCATGGTCACTCCGGACCGTAAACACAATCTGGCACAACGGCCCAATAACTCATAACTCAATACCAGTAACCAATTTCATCTCAATTTCAATATCGATATTGTTAAAGTTCTTAATAGAACTGCTCAACACTTAGAGTAAAACTCTAAGCTACTCACCCACTAGTCTTGAACAAATGGAACGACAAATCAAATATAATAATATAGCCCCAAATACAACCATGTTACGCATCAAATATTTCATATTCAAATCAATGTCATGTAAACTAAACCAGGTGACCAATTTACCATATACCACCATCACTATACTTCAATTAATCCGTATTCATCATTAGCTAATTATTGCCTCAAATCTAGCTTTCCAACTTCCGTTTACGTAATCAATCTCCCACCCACAAATAAATTAACCCATCTCACAAAACTACGACGAAATAATTACTACTATTACTATTACTATTAATAATAATATATCGTACAACCAACCAATATATCACATGAAACATGTACAATAGACATAAATTCATACAACCTCGAACAATAATAAGAGTAATAGAGACAGTAAAATCGTGTTACCTTGAATTAAAAAGCAAGACTAGTTATACTCGAAAACAAGGCAACCGCAAGTCGGAACGAGAGAAATAGCAATAGGCTCAACTTTGAGTTGTGCGTATAAATATATTGGATTGGCAAAAGATCACTAGTCCATACCCTTTTAAAAGTCTATACCCCTTCTACTGTTCCTGGAACAGTACATTACCCACTCCTTTCCCATTTTGCCCCTCCTTGTTTTCCTTTTTTTTTTCTGTCTTCTATTTCCGCTTCTCTCTCCGCTGTTCCTCAATTGCTCTTCTCTCTCTACTGTTATTACTTTCCACATTTCCTCCATGTCCACCCACTTGTTTTGCATGCTGCCTTCTCTCTTCCTCTCTCTTTTTGCCGCTGATTCTTTGAATTACACCATCCCTGCTATTTCCTCAACTGCGTATCTCTCTCTTTCTCTTTCTCATGAGACGATTTTCTTCTCATCTTGATTTGCCCCCTTTCTCTTCTCATCTTAATCCTCCCCAAATCCGTCACCTTTCTTCACCAAATTATTTAAATTATCCGGGTTTTGTGGTGCGATCAAGAATGGCGATCAAGAAATTATATGGGTTTTGTGGTGTGATCAAGAACGGCGATAAAAAATGGAATATAGCAGGTAAGTTGCTATTATGATTCGTGTGTCCATCGAGTCTCACTAATTGATTGTAAATTTTTGATTTGTTAATTAAATTAAATAAGTTGATTAGTTAATTAAATTAAATAACTTAGGGTTTAAGTTTTGGAATTTAAACTTCAAAGCAGTTGATGGTAGTTTTTTGTTTAACAAAGGCAAGGTATGCAGTCTGAAATGCTGTATCGAGTTGGAACTTGCTTTTACGATTGACAGTGCAAGTACTTCAGTTTGATAATATTTCTGTATGGTGCATGCAACAGATTCACAAAGTACCAGTTGTTGATATGAGGGTTCTTAAACTTCCACTGATGCGAGACAACAAACGCACTAAGATGCATGCAGATGCTGGTCCGTGTACAGCGCCAAGGTCTGCCTAAGAATGAAAAACATCTAGAGATTGCCTTTAGCAAGTGGATGGTAAGTTTGTTCTTCCTGTGCGCAAAGATCTCATTATATATCGAATACGTCAGACTTTGGGATGTGTTGATAGTGTAATACCTGTATACTGAAAGGTTTTATAATGAACAGATGAATGCAGCAAAACGAAATGGCATATGAATGAAGCAAAACGAAATGTTGATAAAAAATATCCCTACTGTATACTCATCTGTTCATCTGTACTAAAATATGTCAAGACTTTGGGATGTGTTCATTTGTATGTGTTAGAAAATCAGCTGTGTTGTTGGCAAAAAATGAAGGATACGGGTCGGAACGAAAGGAGAGGGGGCTATAAAGTGTGATGTTTTTGTTTGCTATTTGCTATACAGAAATACAAATCTTGATTGTAGGTAACATGCCTTTTGATTTCCATGTTTTGTTTGATTATGTATGGCTGGAGTTAGTGCTTCTTTCCATTCTTGGTGTCTTTAGGTTGGCTTTTGTGATTTTATTTCGGCCAATTATCGATAAAATTCGGGGATTATTGCAGGTGAAATCAATGGAACGTGAAAAGATAGGAGGTTAGCAACGAAGATCTGTGCAGGTTGTGAATTGAAGCTAGATCTTTTCGCTCTACCCCTTGGTAATTACCTTTATTTAGGTTTTTGTACGTCTTTATCATGTTGATTCTTTCTTTGGCGGTGTTTCAGTATGAGTTTGACTCATGTGAGTATGTGACCTTAGTCGTATCTAATTTTCATCCTCTGTGAACAAGAGCCACAAGGCTGTATGTTATTCGTTCACATTTCACTTGATTTTGTCTGTTTAGGCATTTTCTTTTGAAGTGGGAAAGGGAAATGTTAGCATTAATCCCTCAGTGATTATTGATCAATGGATTTATATGTATTGAATGTGTTCTTAGCTAAGCTAAAACCTTGTGATTGGGACAATAAATTTTGTTCTAGACTATTAGTAATGTCAATTTTATTGATTTTATCACAATGTTGTGATTTGGACAGTGGTTTAAAGGTGGACTTGCCAAGATTTGTTATAACTGCTTCGTCCGAAACTTGGTTCGAAAGTGGGCACCTTCCTTGTAGAATTATAGGTAAAGCCTTCCTTGTGGGTAAGCTACTGACCATAAGATCCTTGCTACTGGACTTAAGCTTTGTTTGAATACGAAAATGAGATGGGGGATATAGGGGATGGTAGAGAGGGAAGGGAAGGAGTTATCCCTGTAACCCTTTCATTTAATAAGATCCTTGCTACTGCAATTTCTAATACGTAAATTAAGTCGTAAAAAGTTCGCAAGAGGAAGACACTCGCTTATTAAATGGTTGTAGAAGTCGTATTTGCTTACTTTATTTTGAGCAGTAGTTAGTCGACCCAATCTTATCTGGCATTAACGAGTTGGAATTTAAGGAAACCGTATTAAGATTTGTCGTGGTAAGTGGGTCAAATTTGTACCCCATGTAATAGATGAGTATATGGATAATTATATTAAACATCTCTCCACCACTTTAATTTGTATGTCATGTGACTTTATATACGTATGATTGCCACAAGATTCGTCATTCGTTGATCTGTGAAGGAAAGGTTAGCTAGCTGAAAGCACTTGAATGCAACCTTATTTAATTATGCAGATATGACTTATGAGTCTGGTTTACGTAGGTTTTCCTACTTTTTATCTTCTGTTTTCATGTTGATTCGCTAAGATTATTGATCCATTTTTACAATCTACAACTATTTATTTGAAATCTATTTTAGAACTACAGCTACTTATGTTGTAGCTCTGTGATTAATCTGAAACTTGGAGTACTTCTTGAGAATTGCATTTGACAAATTTGTCTAGTTGCAGGAACTCCTTGACCCTCCATCTCATCTGTAGTGCCTCTCTTTAATTTGGATAGTCAAATGATGTGATTTCTCATTGTACAACTTTATGCAAATGATACTTTGGAAATACACGGTTTGACATTTCAAAAATTGTATTGTATATCTATGCATAATTTGCGTACATACAACCTCCCATCCCTCTATTTGCAGGATCTTTAAACACTGCGGTAACGATTTTGTATATTATGACGAAAATCTTGACTGATTACTGATATTCATGGATCTTTTTAGACATTGTGGTAATGTTTTTGAATGTCATGACAAAAATCTTGGCTAATATTCATGATTCTGGTGGCAGGTACTGAAGCAGGATGCAAACTATCCAAAGGAGCTAATCAGACGAGGTAGAAAATATGCTTTTCAAGTATTTCAACGAGAATTTGACGCTGCAATTGCCGACTTTACCAAGGTATCAAGTTGAAGATCTCATTGTTTTGTTATTAGTTGTGCTTCTAACTAATGTTACTATTATTTTGTTGAATATTTTTTCCTTTTCATCTCGGGTTAGGATTTCTGATGAAGGATTTCGTCGAAGGTGTCTTTACCTTTGTCTAGGCGATTTTGGCTTCCATTTATTCTGAGGTTAGTTTCAGTTCTTTCAAATCTTACTCATTGTATTACCTTTATCCTCACAGGGCAATTCAATACACTCCATCTTTGATTCCATAAGGCCAAATGACTCCTTAAATTCGCGTTATGTTATAATGAAATAACAGTCATTTGATACAATTCTTGATGCAATTTTCATTATGGGTCATGCGAAAGCAACCTCTCTCTGTTTTTAACTCAGGGTAGGGGTTGCGTACGCCCCTTACTGAGCCATTTGCGGGAGTCCGTGCGACACTAGAATTATGTTGTTGTGTCACATATTAGACACATAGTACATTATAATATATGCATTTTATTCTTTGCTTTAACTAAATTGCTGAAGTTCTGGATCCTCTCAAGCTTTTGCGACTTTGTAGGCTTCTCTTTGTAAGCTTCCTGTATCATTAAAAAAAAAAACGTATTGTGTCTCGATTCTGCGATATAGTTGTTTACAGGTCAATCTTCTTATATTATTTTAATGAGACTGAATTTACAATTAACAGATATACTTGGAAAGACAATATTCCCCTGTATTTCTCCTAACCACATGAGAAAAAAGTTGGGAAATCATTTGTTGGAAACTGATTCAAATGGCGCTTTAGCTGGGCAATTACTGCATGTTTTGTTTTTTGAGTGCGGTCATAAAC
>JAGPOY010002248.1:0-15212 GCA_018983105.1 Silene uniflora | reverse complement strand
CGTCGCATTAGATCATAATTAAACATAATCACATACCAAAAACATCCCCCTATCATTGTCAATCAAGGGGGTGTTAATCAAAATCGATAAAGGTGCAAACTTTCGTTCACACCTTTCATCGAACACATAGAGAGCATGATTATGTAAGTCAACAAATATGCCACAACAAGACTAACTATCCCCTATTTTTCATCCTCCCTCACCCAAGGTCACCCTACCCTAGGAGGGACTACTCACACATGGCAAAGAGATTCAAAAATGCAAAATTAATAAAGACAAATGAACTAATGGTAAACATGTTTGACGATTGGTTATAATGCTAAATAAACAAAGACAATATGTAAAAAATTGAAAATTAAGTAAAAAGAAAGGAACTTTTATACCAACAATGAAGAACAATGAGTCTTGGATTAAAATAGAAGAATAGTCTTCACCAATTCTCCAAATTACAACCCAAATATCAAATGTAAACAATTGATATTCCCAAAATTCTAACTTAATTAAGTAGAGATTAGTGTATGATTAAGGAAAAATTAATACTTGTTAAAATAATAACTTGCATGAAAATGAAATGAGTTCTTAAATCTAGGGTCTTGTCTAAAATGAAACTAAGGAGAGGTATTTATAGGGTGTTACAAAATTAGGTTGAAAGAAAGGGGTAGGTGGAATCTCGCGTGCAGGGGGTCCCTGCCGATGGGGCACCAGCTGGGAACTCTCTGGTCCAACTCTGGTGGTTTCTGAAGTAGAGGTTCTCCCGGCCGGGGTACCGACTGCCGGGTCCTGGACCGGCTGGGAGTCCTTGAAGTTTGACTTTGCAAAATCAATTCTTTACATTTTGACTTTTCTTGAGTAGGTTTCCCAGCCGGCCGGCCGGCTGCCGGTGGAGCACCGGATGGGAGCCTTCTGTGACTATTCTGCCAATACTTCCATTTTTTTCTTCAAGTCTTCACCATTTAGGGGTCTCCCAACCGGCTGGCCGGCTGCCGGTCTGCCACCGGCTGGGAGCTCTCTGTCCCTATCCTGCCCAACTTCAACTTCAATCTTCAATCTTCAGGGGTCTCCCAGCCGGCTGGCCGGCTGCCGGTGGAGCACCGGCTGGGGAGCCTCTGTATCCTTCTTCCAACATTTTTCATTTCTTCTCTTTGGGGGAGTCTCCCAGCCGGCTGGTCGGCTGCCGGTGGAGCACCGGCTGGGGAGGCTCTGTCTCCTTCTTTTCCTTCTCTTCTCTTCTCTTCTCTTCTAGGACTCATTCTCTTGCTCCGAATCCCCCGACTTAACTCCAAATTCCTACAAAACAGGGCAACACCATAGAATAGAGGGGTCGGGTACAAAATGCAAGTAGAAGGTGCATAAAAGCGGTGTAAAACATGGTCAAAACACGTAAAAGAGCAAGAGAATTAGTGACAATTTGGAGACGTATCACGTAGCTGTAATACTCCGTATTTTACATTCTGTGATAATAATAAAATTAACATTATTATATGAATAATTATAATTATTTGCAATATTTATAAATAATATTTTATAAACGATATTATCATATAAAGGACATTTTATTACGATATTTTATGACGGGTTTTATTATATTTTATATCTTATCTTTATTAATACAGATACATTTGTTGATCTGTGGTTGCGCCACGTCAGCAATGCATTTGTTTTTTTTTTTCTTCAGAAATTACAGTCGTGGTGGGCCCATGTGTTTTCCGAGTTATTTTTTTATATTATGGAACGGAGTTTGCGTAAAGACGGTAATTGAAAGTCGATAATTAACGAAATTATGGAAGACGATGTTAAATTAAAAAATAATATCAGTTCGTCATTTTTTCTATAAAATAAAAATATTACATTACAGTAATTAAAAATTAATTTCAAAAATGTACATAATTTACAAGTACATTACAGTAATTAAATATTCATAAAAAAATTACATATTTTAAAATTACATTACAGTAATTAAAAAGTAATGAACGGAATTAAGAGGTTACAATATGTTACGGAAAACAATTAAGAAACTTACAAGCGGAACTAATAAAAAGCAAACGCAATTATTAAAAAAAGTTACAATACATTACGGAGTTGAATTACATGAATGTGTAACATGAATTAGTATCGACAATGTTATTTTAATAAAACTGAAGGAAAGCTTAGACGGAAAAAAAAAAAATTATCGGACTAATCCTCTCAGATCTGGCGAGAAAGCCTTTCATCACCGAGGATTTACTTGGAGCAAAAATATCGGCAACTATACTATCAGCCGCGCACACCGAAAATGGTAGGTGACAATGATAGGCTACCGAATAATTCTACTACGACAAGTTATTTTTTTAAAGGCGAGTTAAATATCGTCATGTTAACCCCATTTCACCCGTTCAATCTGCAAAAATAGTCGACTCTTTTAATCTCCGAAGTAAAAAAAAATCAGAAGCGTAAATAATGTACAAAATAAAATAACACAATTGCTGTTTGTGGGAAAGTGGAAAACATTGGAAGAGTTCAGGAGTTACTTAGTGTTAGTGGGGAGGTGGGGAAATGGGGTGTGTAGTCGGTTATTAGGATTTGAGAAGCATAAAAACACAGTATAAATCACTCATCACATAACAAATCTGGTCACTTCACTTCAATTAACAAATCATTAAAAAAAAAACAACTAAAAATTTGAGAATGGCACAAGTACAAAGTGTACCTATTGCGGAGATCAAGCTAGCAACACCAAGAACTTCGCAAATTACTGTTCGGGTTATGAGGCTATGGTACAGAAAGGCTGATTGTGAGCCAGATACGGTGCAAGGTGTAGAACTCATCTTAATAGATGCAAATGTAAGCAATCTTCTAAGGCACTCATGATTTCGTTTGCATAAATCATTTACATGATTGTTTCAATAACACATTGATGTGTCTCAAATAGGGAGACACCATTCAAGCAAGTGTAAACAAAAGGCTGGCAAGGCTATTCCTAGAGCATCTCACGGAAGGCAGGACATACATCATCAAAAGATTCAGCATATCATCAAATAGAGTGGGACTTGACATGGCAACATTTCATCCTTGCAAGATTTGGTTTGAGTATAGCACAAGGGTGATTCCCATCACTAATGACGAGATACCAGATTCTGATTACTCTTTCTGCACTTTCAATGAAGTCTTTATGGGTGCTATGACAGATAGACTTTATATAGGTAACAACAAAAAGAAGTTCCTAACTTTTCAATTACTATGTGGCATTAATAATCAGATCATGTAATCACCTTTTTCTGTGTGGACGTAATTGGAAGGTTAGAGCATGTCTACCCAATCAAAGACACCCATGGGAAGAGGAGAAGGACTGTTATTCTACGAAATGAAGAGTAAGTTCTGACTTGAACTAATCTTTTTTTTATTTACCATGTATAAGGTGACAAGTAATTCTAAGCATACACATAAAATTATTTGGTTTAGGAACCAATTGCTGTGTTGTTCCATGTTTGGAGAGTATGTGGATCAAATTGGAAAGATTGATGCAGATTTCAGTATTCAAATAGGCCAACTTTGGTTATGCGCTTTGTTAAGCGCTCAGTTTATGAAGGTAATCACACAGTAAATTTAATACAATCAGTGTACATAAATTTTGGAATGCATAATGACAAACATTGACAAGAGTGTCAAATATCTGCAGGGGAAGTAAGTATAACAACAACATGGGGTGCAACAAAGATTTTGGTCAATCCTAATATTCCTCGGGTCAATGCATTCAATGATAAGTATGCCTCTTAAATTCAGGAAATTCGTTTTAAAATTTTGTTTGTCAAACATCTACAACCAAATGCTCCGTCATATACTGACGGAAAAATTTAGACACAATCAGAAGTGCATATTTTCCAAAATGCAGTGCACTTAAAAAAATACAGTCCAAATTATGTACCTCTCACATGTCATGCTTACTTATTTGCAATGTAGCCTTACCAGTTTCCCCAAAGATGATGATAATGACGATGGCGCTCCAGGAATTGCTACATACCACCCCCCGATCCTCGCAAGTGCAAACATCAAAAGTCTGAGTGAGATTGAAAAGCTAACCAAAGAAGGTGCATATGTGACATTGGCAAAGTTTCTCGAGCTAGATACATCAACTAATAGTTGGTTTTACAACTCATGCAAAGAATGTCGAGCGAAACTTAAGCAAGGAGAGGATGGTTTGTGGTATTGTGACAAAGTTAAAGATGGCATTCCTTGCAAAATGAAAGCAATTGGTATGACAGTCCCTATTCCAAGGTATGAAACACGCAATGAACTGACTTATAACCTACATTACATCAACATCTTATAAATAGAAAATTCAGAACATGATGGGTATGTCTTCTAGGTTTCAAGTGAAGTTCTATGTCACATATGAAAGTGGTGATTTGCTCCATTTCATAATCTGGGATGATGTGATGTTTGAATTGCTTGTAAAATCAGCTCAAGCAATACTTGATGAAGATGAGGTACGAAACAAGCTATTTTAATACAATATTGATATCAACATAAATGCAAATAAGAGTGCTTCTCATTAAACACCATTCTTTGTTTCAGATATACAACTTGGTTCCACCTCCAGATTTCAGGCCTTTACTCGAAAAGACTTTTGTGGCCAAGATAAGGGTAACCCAGCAGTTTAATATTGACCAGAATTCGAACTCATATGGGATGATTAGTTTATGTGTTGATCCTAGGACGATAACCAAGTGGCATGCAATGAATGATGCAAGAAAGGTAGACATTGTACAAGATTATAATTTACGCTTCCATAAAATGTTTACTTACATTTTCTGATAATAGTTTGGGTTATATTTTAGGAACATGCAATGTCCAGTTCAAGCATGGATACATTCAAAACAGACTCAGTGATGGTGATTTTTATTCACATAAAGCAGTCACCTTCTTCAACTACATTAATGTTACTTTACTAACCCCTCTTTATATGTTAGGAACAAATGAGAGAGGTCCATGAAAACGAACCTGTGATGAATGCTGATGAGATAACTCCACAGAAAAGTGTGATGCAGCTTCCGGAGGCCTCTGACAAATCATCAGCAACAAAGTTGCAGGAAATTGCAATGGGCAAACAGCCTATGAATAATTGAGAAGCTTTATGTTATAAGCATTTCATGGACAAAGTTTGAAAGACTTTGGGTTTTTTTAAAAGACATTGTTTGAAATTTGGTTTTGTAATAGACTTTAGTTGTTTTCAAGTTGTAATTGAACAATTTAGGAAGACATAGATAAGGTAGTTCTCTCCACAGTTGTACTTGCATAAAAATGATTGGCATGGAGCACAACAAGGAGGCATTTGCAAAGCAGAAATGAAGCAACATGGAAAGGCAGGTCTGGATGCAATTGGAAACAGGGCAGGAAAGCTATAGAAGAGTTGCTGCATATGATCAGATCTACCATAATGATGCCAACAACCTTATTTATGTAATTTGCTTACAGTAGTTTATTTCATATTCAAGTTGTAGTTATGTACTTTGCTACAACAATATCAATGCACAATTTCATTTAGTTTGCATTTATTAGCATTGACTTGCCTTTATATCAATTTACTTACACAAGTTTGACAAACTCACTGTTTAAATGGCAGTATGACGAACTAGAAGCATGAAATACCACTGTCGACACTTTACCAACATTTTAAACTTAAAGGTTTTAATCGCTTAAAGATCGTACAATAAATAGCAAATCTACTTTTGATGCGTCATAAATAAACGGACACAAACAAAGAAGCTTGAATTTTGTCCCCAATTATGACAGTCAGGCAACATAAGTTGACAAAAATGCAGGAACAAGTTTTCCGTCAAAAATAAAAGTTTCTGTCAGTTGGAAGAAAAGGACATGTGCTTCTAATTTCAGTTATACAAGTAGTGGGTAATCACATAACTGCAGGAGATCATTTTCTCAACATTACTTAACACAAATAAACCCCTTCATCAAATGAAGTCAGAGTCATTTAGCTTCACACATTAAAAATCACAAACTTTGGTTTCCATTACTGGGTCATTGTTACAAGAAATTTACAGGAACAACTTAGAGGAACACATTGTTGTAGAGAAACAGATTAGGAGTTTATATAGCATCAAATTTGTGATTATTAGACAAACAATCTGAGGATCAACAAAGAAAGACGAGTGAAGAAACAGTGCACCTATGGTTCAATAAAGGTGTTCCTCAAACATGGAGAATAGTAATGCAGCAACAACACAAAGAAAAAGAGGAAGACAACAGCGAAAGAACTCAGAAAACAGTAAGTTCTTTAATTATTTTGATAAACCTTCTACTCAATGTGATATAGTTTGATGTTGATCAAATGCACAACCCTCATAGATTTGTGACAAGATGTTGTGAATACTTAACTTTTATCGCCTCCCTTGAAATACAAGCATGCTCCCTTAGATAGAGATGTTGGTTATATAGCCTGCAAGTAGACAGAACAGTGAGGTTAGTTCAGTCACAATTGGATCAGAAGGATAAAAAGAGAAATTCAAATCAAATTGAGAAGATGAGACTTAACTTTCAAGATATGAAATGATCCAAAAATGATCTTCAAATAATTGAATAATTTAGTGCCAAATAATTCACAAATCACTGACTTCTGAAATGAACAAAGTATAATTCTATTGAGTCTGCTCATGTGGAGTAAAGTTAGGTGAGACTCAATTGGTTTTGGGACGGTCATCAACAGTGCTTACCTTGCCTCGGGTTAAACTTCACCATGTTTTTATATTTATTTTGATAATAAAAAACTAAACATGCAATTTCAAGTGACATCAATTCAAACTTCAAACTTAAAAAATCGATATAAAAATCAGGTTGAATGAAATCATAAATAATTGAGTCTGAAGTGCCATCGTCATTTTCATCATCTCATTAAATCATAAAAAAACGATAATTACATCATAAAAAATCGATTTAAGTCAGAGTAGGTTGAATTAAATCATAAAAATTCGATATAAAAATCAGGTTGAATTAAATCATAAAAATAATCGATATATAAACATGCAATATTTTTAACCTTGATAAACATGTAATATTTTTAACCTTGATAAACATGCAATAAACACGCAATATTTTTTTCATCACATGCCAAGGACAAAGGCAAAAAAAATAAAAATTAATCTAGCATAAAAATATTGCATTCAATCAATAAACACGAGATTACTTACATGCAAGAAAACAAGAATGTAAATCAATGGATTTGTAACCTTAGCAAATACGTTTTTCCAAAATCAAAGGTAAATTTTGATTCGTTTCATACAAAATCCAAACAATCCCCTTTTTAATTACAACTGTGAAGTTCGCCTTTTAAAATCTCAAATCGCAAATTATCCAATTTAATACAAAACTATAACAAACAAATTGAACATGCATGCAAATTTGACGATAATTTATTAAAAAAAACAAAAAAAAAATGAAGTTTGATTTCAATACCTGGGATTAGGAACAAGGAATCTGAGTTAAATATAGGAGATAAACAATCCACATCTTCAAGATCGGCAAAAACCCAGAATTTGTAATAACCCATAAGAGATGACGAGATTTCTTCAAGAATATGGATTTCATATTCTGCATGCAAGAGGAACAACGAGGAACAGGCAGCAACAGGAAGGCAGAGGGACGGCTACATCTTTGATCGCCATTTACATACATGAGGAAGGTCTGATGTGGGTGAATGTAGTGAGAGAGTGAACGGTTTAGTGAGAGAGTGAGGATTTTAGTCAGAGAGTGAAACTTTTAGTGAGAGAGTGAGAGGCGGAATTAGGACAGACATTAGGGTTTCTGGTGAGGGGAGGGGGAGGGGGGTATATATAGGTAGGGCAATTAGGATGGTTTGGGTTTGGGTATCGGGTTATGGGGTGTAATGTCGTAATGGGCCGAAATATGCAAGGCCCAAATTAGCTGCCCTTGCATGGTCTCGGGTCCACTAAATTTTCGACTAATATTCAAGTTCGGTAAATAATTGTAGACGGTCATAAGTTTTCCGTCAAATGAAAGTTGGGCCGATACTTTTGCATTATGCCTCTTATGTGAACTTAAAGGTGTGCAATTGTTTCCGACTTGACTACAAGTGCGGTCTTTTTTTTTGTAGACGGTCCTAAGTTATATGCATTATATAAAGTTCATTGTTGGTCACATTTAGCGTAAGTTATTGATTTAAAACTTAATTTGTGATGATTTTAGATGAATCGCTTGCGCAAAGACCTTTGGTAATTAGGGACAACACTCAACAATCAACGACATCTATTCGAGAACCGCTATCTGATATTACGAATGGTACGCTTTTCTTTAAATGTATTCATTTTCTTTTATACATTTTGTTCATATTTGAAGTAAAGTTTAAAATTAGTTCATTTGCAGAAGGCATACTCTTATAATACTTTACTTTCGATTGATACAATTGTAGTTTCGCACACCCCAATCCAACGACGACGAAGAAATAGACGTGACCATGTAGAACTCACAACACCCCCAACACATGTATCTACTACTCCGAATCCATCTTCTGCCAACATTATGCTTCTATCTCCTAATCAATTACGGGAACAAACGGCTAAAGAAAAAAGGCTTTTGCGTACCACGAAAAAACGTGTTGGTCATTCTCAAAATGTCAACCCTCACATAAGTGACAATTCTACACCAGTTCAAGTCAATATCCGAGGTATGAGATATTATCTATTTGATCCATCTGTTTTTGCCAATTCCTCATAACCGTTACCTTTTCTAATTATAACTATTATCATATTGTAGGAGATATTTGTAGTGATCGACTCTGATGTCGTTAACCGCTTAGTTAGAGATTTATGTGCTGACTTTGGTGAAACATTCACTGAAGCTAGTCCGTTGTTAAGTACGATTGACAATTCACCCGATAGTTGCGTTTTAAATGCATCCTATTCACGTGGAGAATCATCGAGAACTCAAGAAAATCTTTCTGTTGCAGCAGCTCATGATGGTTAGTTAATTTAGCACCTATTATATATTATCTATCATTTGAAAATAACTGAAGTTTACCATTGAACTGTTTATGTCTACCTTTCTAAAGTTTTGATTACAACCTTTGCAGCATTGCAAGGATATTGGGATTGTGGCGAGGCAGAATATGAGTGTGAGAAATGTCACGCGTTGATGTGGTTTGAGGAGAGGAAGGATAAAAGTCGTGGTACAAGACGGCCTAAGTTCTCACTCTGTTGCTCTGATGGAAAAGTTGTGCTACCATTTCTACAACAACCCCCTGAACTTTTAAAGTCGTTGTTAATCGGCCAACATCGTTTTAGCAAGCATTATAGGGAGAATATTAGAGCTTACAATTCTATGTTCTCCTTCACTTCTTTGGGTGGTAAAATCGATCATTCCATCAATGAAGGTAGAGGACCATACACGTTCAGGATGAGGGGTCAAAATTGTCATCAGATAGGTACTTTGGTGCCCGAGGTACAAGGTAGGCCTAAGTTCTGTCAGCTGTACATATACGACACTGAAGAGGAAGTGCGTAATCGTAAGAATGCCATAAGGTAAATTGATTTCTTTATGTAATACTTTTTTTAGACCCCTCTCCTATTTTTCTTATTATTGATAGTATACTTTTATTACAACATTGCAGTCCTGGCGATCCATCAAGGTTCAATGACGATCTTATAAGATTGTTAGAAAATATGATTGATCGTCATAACACAATTGTTAAGTCATTTAGGATGGTTAGGGATAGATTGACTACAAATACAGATTGTGAAGTGAGTATCAAACCTATTTCAAGGAGATCAGGTGACGGTAGAACGTACAATGTTCCGACAGTTTCGGAGGTTGCGGCTTTAATTGAAGGAGATATTGGTCCGCATATGGAGAAAAGAGATATTGTCGTCAGAAAATCATGTGGTGGTCTACAGCGTATAAATGAGTTGCACCCTTTATACACCCCCCTACAATATCCTTTGTTAATTCCATCCGGAGAAGATGGATATCGGCCGGGTATCCAGCATAGTGAAGCTTCTATTGGTGTCAGCACGAGTGACAAACCCCGTGAGGAGACAACGTGTAGGGAGTGGTTTGCTTATCATCTTAAAGAAAGGCCACTGGATATTGAATTTCCAACGATCTTATCTGGTAAGGCATTCCACCAGTTTTTAGTTGATTGTTATATGTTGGTTGAATCACATAGGCTCAATTTCATTTGTTTTAACCAAGATCGACTTCGAGTTGATAATTATAACAACCTATATAATGCTGCTGCAAGCGGAAATGTTGAGCCATCTTCTGCCGGTACTCGGTTCATTGTGCCGTCTTCGTTCCCCGGAGGTGATAAATGGAAAAAAGCTAATTTCCTCGACACCATGACGGTTTGTAAGTGGTTTGGTTTCCCAGACTTATTTATCACGTTCACCTGTAATCCAAAGTGGCCATAAATCGTACGATATGTTTCTAAAAGAGGCCTTCGACCCGAGGACCGTCCAGATATTTTGTGTCGTGTATTTAAAATGAAGCTTGATGAGTTGATGAGAGATTTGAAGGATCGACATATTTTTGGAAGAGCTAGAGCAGGTATTAATAACTTTTATACATTTGACTTACTAATTTAACGATTTATCTGCAATGTTGGACAGAAATCTAATGAAATTCTTTTGCCTTTGATTGAAGCGGTCTACACAATTGAGTTTCAAAAGCGTGGCCTACCTCATGCTCATATAGTATTGTTCTTACATCGGGACGACAAATTCCCTACAGCTGCAGATGTTGACAAAGTCATTTCTGCGGAGATTCCCGATCCCACCACAGATCTCGTGCTGTATGATGTTGTTTGCAACTATATGCTCCACGGCCCGTGTGGTGAAGCAAAGCCCTCAGCGCCATGTATGGTTGGACAAAAATGTTCAAAATATTTCCCAAAGTCGTGCACCAAAAGAACAACGGTTGACGGTGATGGGTATCCTATATACAAGAGAAGCAAGAAAGGGGTTACAGTGATCAAGGATGATGTACCCATGGGAAATGAATTTGTCATTCCATATAATGCTCAGTTATTGTTGAAATATCGAGCTCACATTAATGTCGAATGGTGTAATCAATCTAGATCCATTAAGTACCTATTTAAGTACATTAACAAGGGCTCTGATCGAGTTACCATGCAGTCTTCTTATACATGTCGTAATCAGGAGGATCCTGCTCGATTTGATGAGATAAATAAGTTTTATGATTGTCGATATCTTTCAGCATGTGAAGCCGCTTGGAGAATGTTTGGTTTTGATATCCACTATAGGACTCCTGCTGTGGAAAGGTTGCAATACCACCTGCCTGGTGAGCAACCTGTTGTGTTTCATGATGATGATTGGGTTGACGAAGTTGTGAAAAAAACTTTCCTTGGTGTGTCACAATTCCTTAATTGGATGGCGTGTAATAGGTCTACTGTACCTGAGATGCAGGTTGCAAAAGAATTGTTATACTGTGAATTTCCCACGAAATTTGTTTGGATTAAAAAAAAACGTCAGTGGAGCCTTCGGAAAAAAGATTTCACGATTGCTAGGTTGGCACACGTACCACCTCAATGTGGAGAGCTTTATTTCATGAGAGTAATGTTGAACCACGTTAAGGGCCCACAATGTTTTGATGATATTAAGACTGTCAACTATTTTGTTCATTCGATATACAGAGAAGCGTGTTATGCTTTGGGCTTAATTGGTGATGATCGGGAATACATTACGGCTATCAACGAAGCAGCTGATTGGGGGTCTGAGTTTTATTTAAGAAACCTCTTTGCAACGCTATTATTTTCTGGTACTTTGTCTATGCCGAGCAAAGTTTGGGATGAAACTTGGCGTCTTTTATCCGATGATATCCTTCGTAGACAACGAACTGTTCTTAACAATCCAGGGTTGTCTTTAATCTATAGTATACATTTTGTTCTCTTTTGATTAAAACACGTTAATAAAATTTGTTCCTACCTTTTGTTATTCTGTGCATTTATTCTTTCAGTCTATAAATACACATACATAATATTGCACTTTTGTGACCCACCGGCCTTACAACTTACCGATGAAGAGTTGCAAAATTATGCCCTTACTGATATTGAAAATTCTCTTCGCATAAATGGGACTACTCTTCGTCGCTTTGAGGGAATGCCTTTCCCAGATATGGCAACAACTTCACATCATCGAAATAGCTTGCTTATGGATGCGTTGTCATACGATAGAGAATCCTTTCATGAAGAACACAATAGTCAATTATCTTCAATGGCTGACGAGCAACGGTCGGTGTATAATGAAATCATCGAAGCTGCTTCAAATAACAAAGGAGGTGTGTTCTTCCTGTATGGATTTGGTGGAACTAGGAAGACGTTTCTTTGGAGAGCTTTGTGTGCTGGAATAAGAAGTAAGGGAGATATTGTTGTCGCTGTTGCGTCAAGTGGGATTGCAGCAACTTTGCTACCAGGTGGAGTCACAGCTCATTCCAGATTTGGTATTTCTATAAATGTAACTGAGGACTCTATTTGCTCTCGAATTAAGCCCGGTAGTGATTTAGCTGAACTTTTGATACGTGCTAAGCTTATTATATGGGATGAAGCCCCAATGACTCATAGGCATTGCTTTGAGGCCCTTGATAAAAGTTTGAAAGATATAATGCATGTTATACACGTTGGAAATGCTGACCGACCATTCGGTGGAAAAGTTGTTGTATTCGGGGGTGATTTTAGACAGACACTACCGGTTGTTTCAAAAGGCAGTAGATCTGATGTTGTTGCTGCATCACTGTGCTCTTCATATTTGTGGTCTTTCTGCAAGGTATGTACATCTTCATTTAAACTATTTTTTTTATTAGTTCAGTTACTTATATATAAACTACTAATCTCCTATGCGAAATGAAAGTATAATATACCAATTCGAATATGTATAGGTACTTAGATTAACCAAAAATATGCGCTTGCAAGTTGGTAGTTCTGTTGAAAATGTCGAGGAATTAAGGAAATTCTCAGAATGGCTCTTGGAGATTGGTGATGGTTTAGCAGGAGGTGAAAATGATGGGGAAGTTGATCTAGAATTTCCACCCGAGTTTCTCATTGAAGATGTAGGAGATCCTATTAAGACTTTAGTTGATGTCACTTATCCGGATTTGCTTGGTCAATTGTGGAATTCAGAATATCTTCAGCAAAGGGCAATCCTCGCCCCTACTCACGAGATTGTTGAATCGGTAAATGATTATGTTTTGGGTCTTATTAAGGAGGATGAAAGAATTTACTTAAGCTCTGACGAGGTGTGTAGTGATGATAGAGGTACAGCTGCTGGTGAAATACACTCCACTGAATTCCTAAACAGTATCAAGTGTGCAGGACTCCCAAATCATCAATTAAAGCTGAAGGTCGGTGCTATGGTGATGCTTCAACAAAACATTGATCAGGCACGCGGGTTGTGTAACGGTACGAGATTAATTGTGACAGACATAGGCGCACGCGTTATAAGATGTACAGTCTTAAATGGTCGTCATAAATTAAAGGTGATCAAGTCCATATTGCTCGACTAACACTTACTCCGTCGGATACAACTAAAATTCCTATACGTTTTAGTCGAAGGCAATTCCCCATTAATGTGTGTTTTGCCATGACGATTAACAAGAGTCAAGGTCAATCTTTATCTCAGGTCAGCATCTATCTCCCAAGGCCGGTGTTTAGCCATGGTCAGCTTTATGTCGCACTTTCCAGGGTCACAAGAAAAGAAGGGTTGAAAATATTAATTTGTGATTCTGATATGCGTACATCTAATACTACCACTAATGTCGTCTATCAGGAAATTTTCCAATTCTTAGAGTAGTTTGTATATATAAAAGTTCATTTTCAAATTATTTATCGTTTTTTTTTCTTTTGCACATTGTATTTACAATACTGTATTACGTGGTTTCAATCTATGTCATTTCATCCATTGCGTTTATAAATTGTTTTCAAACAACAGTCCACATTGTTGAGGTGTAGATAAAATGTACATATGTTTACATTACTAACGAAATTCAACTTGCTAAGTGCATCCCTAAAACTCTCATAACGGCCTCAATACATACCCGTGCATTTTGCACGGGTTTAAAACTAGTAATAGTTAATTACGATAACGATATTTAAATACGCTACGCATATAGAGTTCGCTAAATAAGATGATACAATAATGAGACGGTGTTGGGACGTGTGCAAGAGTGTCGTGAGTCGTGTTGGACGAATTGATTACGAGGTCAATGGTGGTTGATTACGGGATTGAATGTAACTCATTGCGAGGCATAAGAATCAACGATGCATCGAATTAAGTGAGAGACTTTTATGAGCCTTGACCACCTACCCTCACCATTCAGAAAATAAAAAAAAAACTCAGAAAAAAACTTAGAGAAACCTTAGAGAGAGAAGCGGGTTTTGAGTCGAGTATTCTTCGCAAGGTACGTTCGTATTTATCGCTTTACCATTTCATTTTTTAGTTTACGCGCACCTACCTTCGTCTAGACCGAACCCGACCCATGAACTGACTCGGCACACACTACCCAGACCCTAGGGCACGTAGGGTCCACGCTCGACCTTTCTGACCCAGTTCAGGCCGGTGACAACCGTGGTGGTGGTGGTGGTTTGGTTGAGAAAGACGAAGGGGAAGGGGAAGGGTTATACCCTGTTTTGAATCCAAACCCGGACCCGACTTGACCTGGGTATGGTGGGGTTGGAGTCTGGAGGTTGGGGCGACCCTAGTGAGGTAGTCGTGGTGGTAGCAAGTGGTGGTTGGTGCGACGGTGGCCGGAATTCGCCAAAACAGGGGACGAGTGACGTGAGGAGCAGGGGGTTTTTCGAGGGGTTTAGCCGGCGGTACAAGGGGAGTCGACGAGGAAGGGCGATCTCCCTGGAACCACCGTGGACTGGCGACGACAATGGTGGTGGCCGGAGTTAATGGGCACCACCAGGGAAGGCAGGCGGCGTGAGTGAGGGGTGAATGTTCGAGAAGGGGACGTCGGGTTCAGGGTTGTTATTCGTGGTGGTTGAACCCGGTAGTGGGACTCGACGGGCCTGGTGGCACCGACGGGTGTTCACCGTGGAGTGAGGAAGCTCACGGTGGTTGGACTGGTGGCTGTGGGGTGTTAGAAGGCGAGTTAAGGGGTGGTTTTTGGGAGACGCGTGAAACGTAAAAGAGCGGGATTTAATTCGTAATCGTTAATTTAAATATTCTTTTTCTAACTCGGATTTATTTCGTAAA
>JAGPOY010002247.1:1651-16871 GCA_018983105.1 Silene uniflora | reverse complement strand
GACGACTAATACTACAAGATAAAGCAACAGGAACAGAAGATGAGCTGAAATCATGCATCAAACGTAGTAGTCGGATGCTATTGATTTGGAAACACACGTTTCGTAGTCTGAAAACAGAGGCCAAAGTCATAGCCTCAATCAGAGCCATAATATTGATTTGAAGACGGGACGAGCAAAAACATCTCAGGACTTCATGAGTGAGATGATCATTTCTGTAAACTTTAAAAGAACCGATCGAAGTGCTATTGCTGAAGACGATCTCCATCCGAAAGTAGTGATAAAAGTGACCATGCAAAGAAGAATGGAGGCACAATTCTTCAAGTCTGCAGGAGGATTGAGCGAAGGTGGTACCAACGGAATTGAATACATGTTGTTGTCTTGAAAGAAGTTCAAGCTCTTGGATAATCTTACAAGGGCAGACATTTTCCTTTCTAAAAATAACGTTATTCCTATGCTTCCAGATTGCGTACAGGGTAAGAGGGAAATATAGGAGCTGCTTCTTGTTAACATCTCCAAAGCTAGATAAGTATCGTAAAAAATTTTGAAACCAGCTACCAAAGGAGATATAAGAACTTACATCAGAGCGAATTCCAAGAATACTCGCAGCCCAAACACGTTTGATAATGTCACAGTCACGGAAAAGGTGGTTCAAGGTCTCAACATCCTTATGACAAAGAGAGCAAATTGGACTAACCGACATTCCTCGCCTAATTAAAACATCCGCAGTAGGCAATATACAGTGAACAATTTTCCAAAGGAAAAGCTTAATATGCTGTTGACAAGGGAGGTCCCAAATCAAAGACCATTGGAAATCTCGATCAACACGAGAAAGGGAAGAAGCAAGTGAGGATAAACTGTTTTTCATAAGGAAGGAGTACCCGGAACTAGAGGAATACCTTCCATCTTTAGTGGATTTCCAGTAAATGTAGTCATCCATAGGTTCAAGGGGAAGCTCTAACGCACAAATTTTCTTTGCGGACGTAACGTGGAAAAATTTAAAAACATTCCGTGTGTTCCAGCACGCGGAGTCGACCAGAAGCTCTGCAAAACTGATATCTTGAGACTGAAAATTAGGTTTAATGCAAGGTTTATTTCCAAGAATCCAATTATCATTTCTGATATTAATCAAGTTCCCATTCCCAAATTTCCACGCAATTCCATCCCGAAGTAAGTAAGTATTTTTAACAACTCCTTTCCAACCAAACGATGCAGCAGTATATTTTGAAACCTTTTCAGGGATCGGAAAATCTTTTTGATATTTCGAACGAAGGATCCTCGAAGCCAGTGACTGAGGATTATGATGACAGCGCCAGAAGGTTTTAGATAACAAAGCTTGACTTACAATGTTTGCATTTTTAATCCCAAGACCACCCTCTGACTTTGGCAATTGCAATCTTTCCGGAGGTAACCAATGCTGAGCGCGTTTGGTTTTATCCTTTTTCCACCAGAATAGATCAATTAAGTAATTAATCTTATTGGTAATTTGCAGTGGAATCGGGAGCATAGAAGCCACATATACAATGGACGCCATCAGAATAGAATTAATAAGCAACAACTTAGACGCTTGGGAAAAATTTGCCGAACCCCAAGAGAGAATTTTGCTTGAAATCTTGTCTAACAAGAACTGAAACGCACTCGTTTTCTTTTTACCAAGATCAATTGGAACACCTAGATAAAGTCCAAAATTTTGCTTCGATTGAACTTTCAAAATATTAAGCAGATGCTCCATGAAATCATCTGGGGTATTCGGGCTAAACTTGATATAAGATTTCTGATGGTTAATCATTTGACCCGAGAGAGCAGAGAAAGAGTCCAAGATATTTCGTAAGGACACACAGCTTGACGCAAGTCACACTGAGGGGAAAAACGACCGGAGGGAGTGCCATTAATCAGCACCTGCAAAGTAACAGTCTTCACACAGGATTTAATAAGATGTCTAAAACCTTTTGGAAAACCAAAGAGCTTAAGAGCATGAAACAGAAATGGCCAAGATACTCTGTCAAAAGCTTTGTTCATATCCAGCTTGATTGCTCCAAAACAACGAGTGCCACTCCTACGCTGGTTAATATAAGTAAGAATTTCATGTGCAATAACTCCACTATCGCTGATAAGTCGCCCATGAATAAACGCATTTTGATTTTGGCTGACAATTTTTTCAGTTATCCTTCGGAGTCTCAGAGCAATACACTTTGAGGCATCACGGTAAATGACATTACAAAGACTGATAGGACGAAATTGGGATATATTTTCTGGATTTTCGACCTTGGGAATAAGAACAATATGAGTATTATTCCAAGACGGAAGGAAGAGGCCGTTGTTCAGGAACCCAAGGATAGCCGAAGTAATGTCAGTACTGATAGTATTCCAGAATAAATGATAGGAATGAGGCGGGAAACCATCTGGGCCAGGAGATTTGTTAGGCTTCATATCAAAGAAAGCCTTCTTAACGTCAATGGCAGTGAAGGGCTGAGAGAGATAGTCCCGCTGCAAGTCATCTAACTGAGAAAAAGATAAATCATCAAGTTTTGAGAAGGAGATTGCTTGCTCTGCAGGAGAAAATAAATTCTTGAAGTGATTCACAATTAACAGAGAGAGATCCGACTCAGAAGAAGTCCAGGATCCAGTATCGTCTTTCAGAGATATAATACGAAGCTTCTTTTGCCTTGATTTAGCTCTGCTGTAAAAATACGCAGTAGGTAGACCGTCATTTAAAATAAATTCTGATTTTGCTCTTTGTTTCCAGAAGGAATGTTGGATGTGAACATCATGTTCAACAGCTTCCAGAGTGTGAAGATAAGCAGAACCAGTTGAGGAGTCTTGAATAAGCGAAGCCGATTTAGATAAATCCTGAGAAATAGAACTCCAATCTAGCATGAACAGACGACGATTATGAAGCACCCAATTTAGAATCCCAGAACGAATCCGACTAAGCTTCTTGATAACAGAAGACATAATATGACCAGAGGAATAAGAATGCCAAATAGACATAACAAGAGCTTGAATCTCAGTGTGTTCAAGACACCAATTATCCACTCGGTAAGGACGTTTAGGTTTCTTGCTTCGAGCAGATAAATCAAGCACAATAGGGGCATGGCCCGAAAGAAAAATGTTGAGATTTTGTATATGTGCTTCCGGAAAAGTAAGCAGCCAATCTTGGGATGCGTATCCACGATCAAGACGTTCCAAAATAAGGTTTGAGGATTCTCTTTTATTTGCCCAAGTAAACCGAGGACCAAAGTATGGAAGCTCACAGAGAGGTGAATTGATGCGCCAGTCCAAAAATGCTTTCCAACCATTAATGTTTGAAGAGCCTCCAATCTTATCAGAATGGTGTTCGATTTGGTTAAAGTCACCAACCAAACAAAGAGGAGAGTACATTGACATAGTCGCTTTATTTCAACCCAAAAACTAGCTTTGGACTCATTACAAGACTCGCCATACACAAACAAAGCATACCACACATAGTTCAGATTATGATTTACAACTTTACAGAGGATGAAATGACGATCCACTATAAGAGGCAAAACATCGGATCTGTCATCCCAAAGCAAAAGTAAACCACCACTTAAACCAGCCGAATTTATACCACAAAAATGGGGCAGGTTCAGGGAAGAAGTTTTACAAACACTATCCGCTAAAGAGCACTTAGTCTCTTGTAGAAAAACTAAGGAAATATCATAGAAGTGTACGGACCAACGTATGAATGGAATAATAGGGGCGTCCGCATCACCCAAACCCCTACAATTCCAAGAGAAAATTTTCATCGATCTATTGGTGGCAGAGGCAAGCCTGCCACAACCCAATTTTGATCAGAAACGTCAACCTGAGAATTGCGATTGGAAACCCACCAAGAAACTGCATAGGTAGAGAAAATCTTTAGCCTCTTGTTTGGGAATCCGGAAATAAAATCCCTAGCAGACTCTTCTTCAGAAAAAACAGAGAATTTCCTTTTACGAGCAGAATCTCTATTAGTAAAACATGAGTCAGAGGAAGGTTCTCTGCCAAGTTCGCTAGGTTCGCTAATATCCTGGCGCGGATTAACCAAGTGAGTATGAACATCAGGTTGAGGCAATGGAATTCCAGCAAAGCTGAAAAAACCAAGAGTAGCGTCTTCATCAGGGTCATGGGCACGAACATGAAACCCTGAACGAGGTATATCACAATAAGAACCGACTACTGGCCTTGCAACAAAACGGAGAAGCGAAAACTCATTAGGCCGCAGCCTCTTCGAAGGCAAACACTCCAAAAAATCAAACTCTAAAGAAGCGAATCGCCTTATCACTGGAAAATCCTTTCTTTTGTAAACAATACCAGCAGAATCCGCAGGAGTCACAGAAGGCGCAGCAGGAACAACGGTAGGCGATGAGACATGATAGGCCGCATCATTTGCGTCATCAACCAACTCAGGGAGAGTGTTCAAGTTTTCCGCCTCCTGAACACAAACTCGACTTTTAGCTGGCGTGAATCTATTAGCAGTCTTCCTATTTTCGGAGTCTTGTACAGCTAATTGAAAATCCTCCATATCAACAGTTTTGGGCGCTTTAATCTTGATGTTAACGACAGTAGCTCTCCTATGATTGTAAAAGCTCAGTTCTTTTCCATTTTCTAGAATTTGATAGCCCTCTTTTGATATGTATACCAATTGATTTAGGCTTCGGTCAATGAATTGAAACATAACTCGGTTTTCTGAACCTTGTCCAATAGTGAAGCGCATATTCTGATCGTCTTCACTTTAGATTAATGTAGCCAGTAGTCTCCGAAGTTCGAGAAATTTGTAGTTTGTGATCAAAAGGAAACCACAGTAACTTAGAGATTCTTTAGAAGCCTCTCGATCCTCTGAAATCACCTGAAGATGTGTTGATTTTCGGTTGTCGGTTGCTATTCCGATCAATTTGCAGGTGAGCAATTGGGGGTTTTCTCAGAAATTGGGTTTTTAGGGTTTTCGATTTAACTTGAAAGCTTTTTAATTGATGATAATTTACAATTTCTAAATTATAATCACTACCATAATATATACTAATAAATTATCATTTGAAAGTTGTGATGGCGAAAAACTTGGACATTTTGAATACGAAACACAAAGTATCTTATCTTTCATTATATTAAAATGACATTTTTTGTTTTACAAAGAATTGTAAAGTGAAGTTATATGCATCAAAATATGAAACTTAGTGGTGAAATGCTATTCAATAATTCAATTACATGTCCAAATAAAAGTTTTAAAATTAGTAGGGTGGACGGCAGATTGGACGAAGAAATCTCACCCGTCAATTCATCATCCATCCACCAACCGATATTATTAGTTTTTTCTTTAAAAAAGGATATAAAATATATAATTATTCTAAATTTTTTACTCTCGCAATTAATATTTTGTTAAAGTACAAACTAAAGAGTTCAACAAAAAAAATTATCTAATTTTATTTTCTTTTAGTGAATTAAAGTTCATTACTCGTATATTTTAGCTTTACACATATACACATACTCCGTATATGTTTTTTTTTTCGTTTATAACCTGATCTACCCGTTCCTTTCATTGGTAATGAATAGTGATGGATACATGAATAACTAATACTCCGTATTAAGTTTCACAAATACTAGAGTTCTATTTTTTGGGACTGAAATTGACTAAACTGAACTGAATGGATCTAAATTAAACTTATAATAAACAAAAAAACTTAATAACAACAACAATAATATTAAAATCACACATTTCAGTATTTCACAGATGACACACTGACTCATAACCTTACCACATAAATAAGATCTCTCCGAATGCTCCATTTCCCACCTAAAACCCCAAAAAAGTGGGGGAATAATATCTTCCTTCTCCTCTGTCCGCCATTGTTACTAGCTTCACTAACCTAATTACAAATTCTACTAATTAGTTTCTATAAAAATGCTACTAAGAAGCGCATCAACCCCACTGCTAAATTCATGGACACCAACTAACTCCTCATCATCATCATCACCATCACCAGACCAACCCAAATCACTCACACTCACTACGACGTCGTTTTCCTCTAATGGCGGCACTAAATCAACCAAAATGATCCGGGTTGCCTCCGATTCGGACCTCCGCCGACACGCCTCTTTCGGGTCGGGTCTGGATTCCGGGTCGGGTTCGAGAATGTTGACGAGCATTGTGTTAGGTGTAGGGCTAAGAGAGAGAGTCGTCGTCGTCGAGGAGGATGAGGAAGAAGAAGAAGGGTTTGGTTCATCGGACGGTGGCGATTGCGGGTGGGGTGGTGGATCCCACGGTGGTGGTTGTAACGGTAACGGTAACGGTAATGGTGACGATAGCGATGAGAGGGATTTGTATTATGTGAAGATGATTGAGGCTAATCCTGGGAATTCTTTGCTTTTGGGTAATTATGCCAAGTTTTTGAAAGAGGTAATTTCCCATTTATTTTTCTGTCAACATTTTATATTTTTATTGTTTTGTTTAATTTTATGTTACACCCTTCGGTTTTATGATTTATAGGAGTTGAATTGAACTCAACAGAGTAACGGAAGTGAACTCAACTTATACTTATCGTATAGGATCGGAGCAATATGAAATTAAGTTCAAAAGAAAATGGCTTTAGATGTTAACTTATAGGATCGGAACTGATATGAAATCAAGTTCAAAAGAACATGGCTTTAGATGTTTATTGCTAGGTTAAGAATTCCACAAAGTTTGATACTTATTTTAAGTGGTTGAAGTTGTTATTTCTAAATTTGGTTCAAATTCAGAGTGTGCTATTATTATGGTTCTAATATCGGAATTTGTGATTACTATTTAGGTTCGAGGTGATTATGTGAAAACAGAAGAGTATTGTGGGAGAGCTATACTTGCAAACCCGGGTGACCCGAATGTATTGGCTCTTTATGCGGATTTGATTTGGCAAACTCAGAGAGATTCGTCAAGGGCTGAGAGTTATTTTGGTCAGGCTGTTAAAGCTGCCCCTGATGACTGGTAATATTTTTTTACCAGTGTCATTTGTACAGTTTCTGAAGTTATGGTGCTTCCTTGGTTATGAGCTAGACATGGCAAAATTAACTAACCTTATATGCTAATTAGATTGGATAAATAACCCGACTTGACCCTTAGCTGAACTTTGCTAACCCTGATATTAAGCTGTTCCAAATGGCTGCGCTTCTTTATTTTGTGAAGTAGCGGTCCTTCGATGCAATTCTCGGCGCAATTTTCATCTTGGGTCATTCGGAAACAGCCTCTTTGTGTTGCTAACACAAGGGTAAGGCTGCGTACATCCGACCCCCCCTTACCCCGCAATTTGCGGGAGCCATTGAGGCACTGGGGTAATGTTGTTGTTGTTGTTACCTACTTTAAAAACAACCTCAATGAGACATTACAAATTCTCATATGATAGTCTTATGATAAAGTTATCACGAGTGTTCGAGATTGGCCCATATCTGGGGTAGTTATTTCTTAATTAAGTTTTTAGCAGGTTAATGCGCATATGAATGACAATTTTACTCGAACTAGGTTGATCTCACAGTCGCACTGTATTGATATGAGAATATGTGATGCAACTGTTGCACATTTGTTGGATAAACATAGCCTGAGATTACTTGACTCAAAAACGAATTACACAAACTTGACTGCCCGAGCTCAATGATCTGTTTGCAAAGTCTAGTTATGACTAATCATATAAGCCAAACTCCAATTTTTGGTCATGTAGAAACATTAACGAGCTAATGCAAATGCCATATCCTTTTTGATTGTTCAGTTATGTTCTGGGCTCGTATGCTCACTTTCTGTGGGATGCCGAGGATGAGGATGATGATGAGGAAGGTGATATTGATATGAAAGCATCCAGCAGTCCTGTACCACCTCTGTTTTTCCATGGCGTTACTCCTCTACCGTCTCCTATAGCAGCCGCTTCTTAAGTCAGCCTCAAAGCCTTTATCATTTCATGTATTCGTAGTACTAAATTATTAATATAGCCCTTTAGCCTAAATATTCCTATTTTACATATACCTTTTCACTAACCTAGATATGACCACAATTAACCCCGAGTTTTCTTTGTTTTACCCTTCTGTACTTGCTAACCATGATAATGTTAAGAGCTGAAAGTAATGTGGGTTTACTGTATGATGATAAAAAATTTGAATTTCTTTTGTTTGCATTTGTGTTTTCAATTTTTCATGTTCTTGGATGCGGGTTTGGTGTTGCGCTGATTTCTGAAAACTGTCAATCTTATTGCTTGTCAACTAAACACTCGAAGTGGTCAATGACATTCTGAGTTTGAGTCATCTTGCTGGAAAATGATTACAGCCTTACAGGTTAGGTCATTTGTGTTGTTAGGGTTCGTTATTGTTGGTTTTGTCTCGGGTCAATTTGGATTTAGATTGAGTTTGTTTTGTACTTCATGGATTTAGATTGGGTTTGGGTTTGGGTTGGATCGATTCAGTTGTTAACAAATAACAAGATAGGAAAGGTTCCGTGTATGATGTATCGGGCTAAGCCTTGCACTGCAGAATGTATGATATCAAAAGCAAAATTCATCGTAATCAAATCCTTCTTGTTCACAGGTGAGCAATCACAAAAGGCATTGCAAGCCTACAATGAAGTATTCCGTACTACCTTGTTACTCCGTAACTAATACTAAAATATATACATTAATGTTCTGTGAGACGTGAATCGAACCATTTTGTAGATGATTCAATGACTTGGTTAACGATATGTAACGGCCTTACGCAAAATTGATTCATATTATGATTTGCTTATAAAAGTTGAAATAATTGTCTACTACATATGATCTTAAAATACAATCAGACAAAAGTTAATCGATACGGAGTATTACACATTGGTGGAACAAATTTGAGCTCTAATCCTACCAAGGGCCAGCTAATCTCGAAGGAGACTGTTTATATGCGAGATCTACGTCTTGAACCCTTGTGTATTTCATATAATTATGCGGGATCAATAGTTTGCTCTCATTGTCTCACACACAAACCGTCTTATATAAGTTTTTTGCGATTAAACGTAGATCATTCATATGACCCAGAGCCATCCAAGAACAGAACCTCCAACGAGTCCCAACCCAAGGGCCACTGCCATGACAACAGCCACGGTCTCAGCCTCCACCACGGTCACTGATTTAGGCGCTAGTATCATCAGCGCACTTGTTAGGTACCCGTTGCTTAAACCGAGCATAAATGTCAAAAACACGACTGATGCATCAGTTTCAAGCCACCTTGGTCCATGAAGGCATACTCTGAATGCAGGGTAGAACACAACTCTTCCAAAGCATGCCCATATTACCTTCCCTATATTCTTATTACCCGGTATAAACACGGCTGTCAATGATTTCCCCGCAAGGTCGGAGAAATTGTAGACTACTATGAGCAAAATAGGGTACCAATCACCTAACACCCGGGATTTTCTATTATCTTCTGAAATGAATCCGGGAAAAATCGACAGGGTTACAACGTAAATTGACAGGATTCCGAATGTTGGACCGAGGATTTTGCGAGCAGTGTTACGGAATTTGGGCTTGATTGTTGATGGGAAATTTGTTTGATTGTTTAGTTGATTGTAGTGGTTTTGGATTAGTGGTAGAGTGAACAACAGGTTGCTGCAGATCATGCATATTAGTAGGATTATAGCACTAACTATGAAGTAGAAATGTGTGCTTGTTTTCAGACCCTGTTGGTTTTCTGGGAGGGATGCTTTTGTTATGACCCTCAGTATTGATACTAGAACCCCTGAAATCAGAATTAGCAACTGAAATTAGACGATTTATCGGAATGATGTCGACTTTGTTTGATATTTTCTCATAGTATAAATAGTTACACCTCTTAAAACATGCTAACATGAAAAAAATTGCTTTGATAAATCAAACATGACCAACATGATCGATTTTACATTTTACAGTTGAAGAAATTAATGGTCAAAATCGAAATAGGGACCAACAAAATATTCTCATGAGAAATCTAAGTATAAAGTCATTTTTACCATAGTTGATGAGGATATCTTCTGAATAACCACATTTAAGTAAGGACACATGTTAGAAAAACCGTTTATATAATGAAACAGACCGATGCTAGAATAGTAGTAGCTTGATTTTTTGACAGTGAATTATGCAATAGAGCTGGTTATGGTCATGTCATTTCAGGTTCCGATTATAATCAACCCGATAGAGATGTCGTCTTAAGAGTTGAATTTCTGTTCAGTTCATTTCAACTTCATATTTGATCTGAGTGTCCAAGTTCAGTTATTCGTGTCGGTTCATGTCGCGAGCACATATACACAAAATACATGATAATATGATACAAAAGAAAGGTAAATTGAGAAGCATAATATAACCTGAGGAAGCAGTTCCAGCAAAAACAGCTTGCATATACTCCTTAGGCAATTGACCAGCAAACCCAATCAAGCTTCCTCCGATTAACCCGTCAGCCAAACCACACACCACGACCGAGACTCCAGTCAGTAGAAAGCTCTTATACGGCATGGTGGACCTCCAATGAGTCCAATCAATAGTAGGAGCTACCATCATAGCCAAAATGAACATTGAAAACCCAATGTTCATTCTAAGCCTAAGGCTACTCGCTCGAGCTTGAACTCGAGCTCCAGATGGTGATACATGTCTCACTACTAAGACTAGCAGGATGAGCAAAGAAGAGGTCATGTACGCGACAGAAAATACTCTTTCGACATTTTTTGTTGGGTAAAGATGGGCGAAATAGTCGATTGCTGTTATAAAGGCATTCCATGGGAGAAGATTTCCTGCTCCTAGGAAGAAATGGAGAATGTAAGCTATTTTGTATGTGTCCTTTACTTCTTGAGGCTCAATAGTTTGTTCCTCTATATTTTTCATGACTACCATCTTTTGTATTTTAGTGTGTTCTTTTTTTGCTCTTAGTTTATAAGGAAGGTACTTTGTGAACTTTGTTGTTGTCCTTGTGAAATGATCCTTTACCTACAAAAGATGTGTAAGCTAACCTATGTATATGTCATGAATAGTTTAGAAGCTTATAATTTAGATTTGACAAGATATACTCTCCTCTTTATTATAGGAGAATACGAGGCGATTCAAAATTTTATCCCAATTATTTTTGAAAGCATTAAAATAAACTAATATTCGAAGTATCATGATTATGTAACATATTGAAAATGACAAAGTGTTCCTAACTTCCCGTTAATTAAAAGTTAAAGATACGTAGTTCTGTTTCATGCAAGAATTTACTAAGAAAAAATGATTTACCATATACATCTGAGTTGGAGCATTGGTTAATCCACGAAAACAAATACTCTAGTAATTTTATGAAAATAGTTGTCATCACTCGGTAATCTTATGCCATCCTTTCTCGCAGATATACGGAGTATTAAATATTATCTACCTTGTTATACGTGAATACGTCCTCATTACTAAGTCGGTATGACGCCCTATCATTATCTCATTTTTATTGGGATAGGCAAGGACATTAACAATAACAATAAGTACCAACAAGCTAGGGTTGATCTCAATGGTAAAGAGACCAGCCACCTCCCGACCTTGAAATCAGGCGTTCAATTGTTGTTGAGTTAAAATATAGCCATGTTAATATGCAATCTGTAAACTCCACTTTAAGTTCTCAAAGAAATTGGTGTGCCGCCTAACACGCCAGCCTACCCTTAGAACCTAAACTTTTGCGGTACAAAAGAACAACAACAAAAGGAATATACATCTTGGTAACTTTTTTTATTCTCCCAAATAAGAAGTTGTAATGAGCTCCATTGAAAGAGCATGTTGGGTGGATCATAAATTTGCTTCAATTGACAGCTCTAATAGTTATCTATATTTTGGATTTGATTGATGGATTTTTGAAGAATTTATATAGTGGGGACTTACATTGTAGGGGTGTTATTACAAATTCTTTTGACTAAAAGCCTTGTTCTTCATCCAGCCTAAGATAGTAAGAGCATATTAGCTATGTGATGTGATCACATGTGTATCCAGCTTTCACTAAGCATAGTGATAGTGATTCTAAAGGACTAGATATTTGTCTAGTGACGAAATCAGGGAGGCTAGTAGAAATGTTATCCCTAAAAAATGAAAATATACAATTCTAAAAAAAAAAAAAAATTGACTTTTTTATATCTAATATGATATCAACACATTTTTTAACTAACAGTTCACTCTGTTCTATGAAAATATGTATCATAATTACATATCTTGACTCCGTTATTGCTTAGTGATTGAATGGTTGAACTATTTATAACAACTGCTGCCCGTTATACTTTCAAGTCATTTTCATACGTTTGTTCAAATTACAGTATGAAAATGATTTGAAAAGGAGTAGTAATATTCTCAAGTTCCTTTCCGTTTGTAATTATAATGTATATATTGTGTTTCGTTGTTTCAAACTAAAGAATATCATAATTTCATGTAGTAGGTAGCTTCAGAATAGTGTAAACGTACTATTATTCTTTACTCCCTAATTTACTTTCCCACTTTCTAATTAACATTATACGGTAAAAGTAGCATATATTAGTAAAAATCATTCGTATATGTAATTAACACTTTATTTTGTCTATAAATAAATATTTTGTAAAAAATTGTTTTGACATCCAACATCATAATTAACTTGTCCCAAGTAGGATCAAATTTAATATTTATCAAACATTTTGGATTAGTGAGTGTTTATAGAACATCATGATTTCCTTTTGAGTGCAAAACATATTGGAGTAAATTAGTAAAGATAATACAAGTGGCCGATTGAAATTGGTAAAGAATGATTATCATATATCGCACAAAATCTCCATATCCGTCACAAATGAAGACGGATATCATTTCCTCTCACAAAATACCCATGAGATGTGAGTGGGGGAGCACATGGGGAGTGCCCACCTTGTCTCCTCTACCCATTTCCTCTCACAAATTACCCGTTGCAAGATTCGACCCGTCTTCAACAAGACTTTTTGCATATATCGAGACCCATAATTCAGTAGACCATCATATCAATATCAATATCAATCTCAATCTCAAAGGAATCTAGCTATTGACTACGGAGTATACAATTGCGGAGCCTAGAAAGAATCTTGCTGAAGACGGGCCGGATATTGCAACGGGTAATTTGTGAGAGGAAATGGGTAGAGGGGACAAGGTGGACACCCTCCATGTGCTCCCCCACTCACATTTCATGAGTATTTTGTGAGAGGAAATGATATCCGTCTTTATTTGTGACGGATATGGCGTGTCTTCAATGAGATTTTGTGTAGAAAGAATGGCATGGGTTCATTTTGATTGGTAGCAAATCGGTAATCTAATACGGAAAGATTTGCAAGATATTTTCTGGAATGTAAGTATAAACTTAAATTTACCATAATTAGTGAGAATATCTTATAAATATTTCCCTATTAGACTTATTAATAATGTGTATCCTTAGGGCACAAGTTAGAAAAACCATTGTAAAATAAGATTATTAATGTGGGTGTTGACGTGTTGTTAAGTTACATAATTATAGTTAGACGTTAATCAACTGTTTAAACTAATTGGGATATTGGTGTTGGTTTCAAACTATTTGGGTTAAATGGATTCACCTCATATCCAATCATTAACACAAATGTAAGTATTTAACTCTTAAAAATTGGGAAAAAAATAGAAAAGCCGCATGGAAACCCAACGGCTTCACTACTTGTGCATGCATGAAATTTGGTTCTATTAGTCTCATGAGGGATAAAGCTGCTAGTCTAACTAGCGGCTTTTCTTTTTTCTTTTTTAATTATATATACGTCCTATTACTGTAATGAAACACAGTAAAATCGCTACCTTAATTGTCAATTGACGACTTTACTAAATTCAGGAAAATTAAAACAAAACTGATGACTTAGACCACCAATTAACCTCAAATAGATTGAAAGTTGTAAAACTATTTTTCTTTTCCTTCGTACACTGTGGACGTGTATTATCACATGCGACTGGGCTTGGACATCTATGTAGCCCACTAAAGCATAGATCAGGTCCGTGTTCGATACAGAATAAAGGAAGATTAACATACACGCGGAGAAACTATTACATTTAACGCAAATTATAATGTAAGACGGTTGGCGTATGATCAAAATCACCCTAATCTTTATTATAAACCTATTCAATTGGCAAAAATTGACATTACTTGGTCACCTAAATCTTTATTATAAACCTATACAAGATGATTATAATTAGCTAATTAAACAGAAATAATCCTATTAGTAGCAATATCAGTAGGATCAAAATCACCCAAATCTTCCTCCAATTTAATAATCTTAAGCAAACTCCCAGCTGCTAAAATTGCCTTAGGGTTCACATCATGCATGGCTCTTACGTACAAACTCTTACATGCACTACGTGCCTTCTCGTACAACACTGACGACGACAACGAACTATTATTTTTCTTACAATTATTATCCTCACTCAACAAACAATGCCCTAATATTCTCAAACATGGTTGTAATAACTCCCATGCCAATGGTATCCTCCCTATTTTCTTCGTCGTATTATTATTACTATTATTGTTACTATTACTGTTATCACCTTGACCGGTCCAAATCTCAAAAAACTCGCAAAAGTCAATCTTTGACTCAACTGGCATGATCCAAATCTTCGAGTAAAACAACTCCAATGCCACCCCAACGATCCTAGCCCTCCTTGTGGACCGGACCGTGCCATGCGGCTCGAGAGTCGGGGAAATGACGGCGATATTAAGGTCAGTAGAGTTATTTGCACGCGCGGGTGCGTTACTACTATTTTCATGGTAAATACTAGGGTTACCTAAGTCAGGAATAGTGACCGACGTGGCTTGACCGTCACGTGCGGTGGTCTCATGAGCATATAGTGCCAAAAGAACGGCTTCGAACCCAGCTAAGGGTTTGCGTTGGGTTATTCGTGTCAGGTACATGCCAGATATCAACGGTATGAACCGCAAAACAACTAGCTGTAAGGAAGGGTCGGCGGATTGAAAAGTGTCATAGAGCCAACGACATAATTGGTTGTCTCCAGAGCCAGAGGCCGGGTTGCGAAGGAGGGTGGAGATTTGGCTGGAGACATCGGGGGAGGTAAGGAGGAAGGCCGCAGAGGGGGTGGAGGAAATGGAGAGTGGTTTAGGGAGGATGGAGGATAGGGTTTCTATAGCTGCTTGAGTTTTGGTTGGTGATGATGTTGGTATGGTTTTAGCGGTAACGGTGGCGGTGGCGGTGGTGGAGGAGGTGGGAGAGGTTTGTTTAGGGGAGGTGGTAGGGGATGAGTAGTGGGAG
>JAGPOY010002246.1:0-13913 GCA_018983105.1 Silene uniflora | reverse complement strand
ACATAAACGGTTATATTTAATTAGCAAATTATAAATATGCTATATTTATAGTTGACGTATATATTATACGATATTGTCATAATAAATTATGTCAGACCGGTATTAATAAATCGACTACAAGATGTTGTGTGTGGACTTATTAATATGTGACAACATAAATGACAATTATAATAAAATACACATTTTATACATTAAATGTTAAAAGGCTAACTACCTAAAAACAAGAAGAGAAAAAGAGTCCACTCTCTTCTCTTCTTGTGGACGGTTAAAGAGAGAGAAAAGAGAGAAAATATCTCCTCTCTTTTCTCCTCTTGTTACACGAAATTAGAAGGATCCGTAATATTACAATCGAGGGTTTTGCTAATATAGTAGATGGCATGGAGTTCTTTCTCATGTCGTTGGCCTAGAACCGCGCCAACGGCGAATTGCTTGCGTCACACATGATTTCGAAGGGTAACTCCCAATTGGGGGCTGTATGATTGGAGCTGAAATCAAAGCCTCTTTAATATTGTTAAAAGCCTCAACACACTCATTTGAAAAATGGAAAGGGGTATCCTTGAGCAAAAGTTGAGTTAGGGGTTTCGTTATTTTTGAAAAGTCTTTGATGAAACGACGATAAAAACCCGCGTGACTGAGAAAACTTATTATCCCTTTGATGTTAACAGGAAAAGGTAGTTTCTCTATCACTTCAACGTTTGCTTTGTCAACCTCAATACCCTTTTTCGAGATTACATGACCTAAGACAATGCCCTTGTTACCCAGGGAGTGACATTTCTCCAAATTCAAAACGAGATTCATATCTTCACATTTTTGCAAAACAAGAGATAGATGCTTTAGGCATGACTTAAAATCCTTTCCATAGACACTAAAATCATCCATGAAAACTTCCATTATTGACTCTATGTAGTCGGAGAAAACGCTCATCATGCATCTTTGACAGGTAGCGGGAGCATTACATAGCCCAAAGGGCATTCTCCTATAGGCAAATGTCCCATATGGACAAGTGAAAGTGGTCTTGTGTTGGTCTTCCGGGTGTATCGGGATTTGGAAGAATCCCGAGTACCCGTCAAAGTAACAAAAGAATTTGTTGGTGGCATGTCTCTCGAGCATTTGGTCAATGAATGGGAGGGGGAAATGATCTTTCCTAGTCACAGAATTCAACTTACGGTAGTCTATGAGCATCCTCCATCCGGTGACTATCCTAGTGGGTATTTGTTCATTTTTCTCATTCTTTACAACCGTAGTACCTCCTTTCTTGGGCACTACTTATACGGGACTTACCCACAAAGAGTCCGAAATTGGGAAGATTATTCCCGCATCAAGTAACTTCAAGACTTCCCCTTTTACTACTTCTTGCATGTTAGGGTTTAGTCTTCTTTGACCTTGAATGGTGGGTCGATGGTCATCCTCTAGGTGTATTCTATGCATGCAAAACTTAGGACTTATTCCTTTGAGGTCATCTAGGCTATAACCGATAGCCTTCTCATATTGTTTTAACACATAAAGCAACTTATTCAATTGATCTTCTTTAAGTTTGTCATTAAAAATCATGGGTTTGGTCTTAGACTCATCAAGATATGCATACTTCAAATTAGGAGGCAAGGGCTTCAAGGAAGAAGTTTGTACCTCATCCTTTGTTTCGATTTCCAAAGATGGTTTGTTTATGATGCTATCTATCTTCATTAATTGCTCATAGGTAAGTTCTCTATCGGCTAGGGCGGCTTTCAAAAGGTTGACTTCCAAGTCCCAATGTCCGCCTTCGACTTCAAGAGTCGTTAATGCCTCCAATGAGTCTTTGATGAGGTTTGAAATGGCATGATCCTCTACAATACAATCTATAAAATCCATCTTGCACTTTTGAACTAAGAGAAAATGGTGAGAAGATACCTTTGAGGAAGTGAATTCCTCCGAGGTATAAGAAACACAACTACACAAGCAAAGACAAATAAATCAACTAGTGAAACACTGTCCCCGGCTACGCTTATTAAAGTCCCTCAACTCAACCTTTTCTAGTAACCTTTGGATACAAACCCTCTTTCTCACAACCTCTCCCTCTCACCACCGCCATTATCAGGTAAATGTTATTTAAACTTTACATCATAAACCATCACCTCTTTTCCTTCGATCTCGCTCTTTTATAAACTATTATTAATGTGTACCATTTATTTGTAATAAATCTTGTTCTTGAAGGTTTAATTGGGTGAATCAGTATAACTCGTGTTTGTTATGGTTGTCGCTCCTCGTGACAACATGTTTAGTATCCATATGTTATATTACAAGTTTTATTGTTTGATTTCCGAGTGTATGTATTATCATATTGGTTTATTCTACTATTAGTAAGTGTAAGGCTAAGTTATAGTGATGTGGTATCCAAAAGTATGTGTTATCATACTAATTTAGTATTTTTAGTGGGAAATGCTGTGAATTTTGGTGTTATTGAGTTGAATTATTGTTGGTTGCTTATTGATTTATATTCATCTTAGTCACATAATATTACCTTTATTTTTTAGGAGATTAATGTAGCTAAAGGATCGAAGGATAGTAGAACTTCTACAAATTCACCCAAAAATCTACTTGAGGTATTAATTACTTATATTTTATTTACTATTTAGTTATCACTTTTTAGTAAATATGTGGTCTCCCCTATAATGTATATATTTCTCATTAAGTAGTAGAGATGCCTCAATTATTGTTAATTTGTTATCTTTTAATCATTCTTAAGTATTCCACTTCCTAAAATATAAGTTTGAGTTGTATAATCATAAGTATAATTCATTTGAGTATCTTAAGTATGCTACATTTGAGTAAGTGTTTATATATCTTACACTAGTAGAAAAAACTCCTATTACGTCGCGGTTATCGTGGCGGTTCAAGAAGAAATGACATTTAAAGCCCAAAAATTTGGCGGGACTCCTATTTTTATGAGTATGGGATGTCTATTATGGCGGTTTTTTTTGGGAACTGTCGTGATAACACTAACTTTGTTTGGCGGTTCTATATAGAAAACGCCACGACAGATATATTGTGGCGGTTATAGTAACAACCGACGTAAAGTATGACGTAAAAAGTTCATAGTGTTTCATAATTTATGGAGCATTAAAACCGCCATTATTTGTTTTTGTATCGGTTTTAAATTAAAACCGACTTTAATAGAATTTAGAAACCCGGTAAAATTATTAAAAGCTACTTTAATAGCAAGAAAATAAAATAAAACGTAAAGTCTTTCAAATTCTCACACACACATTTATTCATTTATTACCGCCAAACCTCAATCCCCTCAAATCAAATTTTCCCCCTTGAAACCCCTCAATCGCCTTTCTCCCTTCTTCGTCTTCCCTTCTTCCTCCTTCCAAGGCTACCGTTGTTTGCAATCACCGCTGTTGTCGTCTGTCTGACGCCACCGTTGTCCGCTATCCTTTCCTCTTTCATGGTAAGTATAACACCCGGAATAATTTCGGAATAGTTTATATGACTTATTTTTAATAAAAGAATCGTAAGTAACTTCTTAGGTCGGATCGAATAAGTAACCCGTACTATATTAACGTGGATCATATTAATAACTTATTAGAGAGAAAAAAAAAAAAAGACAAAAAGTGATGAATCGACAAACTAACGTGTCTTTAGTATAGACTTTCTGATAATTGAAGAAACAAAACACATTCTCACATCATCAGAAACCCTAAATTAGAAGGAGAAAAGGGGAAAAATAAGAGGAAAACAACCCTAATTAATCGTTTCTTGTCTATTTTACTCTCAATTCTTCTCTAAATCTGTAAGTTATGTTATAAAATGTAGAGAAGAAGTAAGTAATATTGATGTGTGCATTTCTCATTACCACAATATGGTATATATACATAATACAAATGGGAGTTATATGCAATAGGAATGTGAAAGGATGAGTCTAGAATCATCCTACAATTATGGACACTTATACTACATTTATGGGAATCCATAATACTTGTGCACCTATGGACATCCATAACATTATAATGTTTATAACACTCCCCCTTGGATGTCCATTACTGAAGAACATGCCTCGTTAAAAACCTTACTAGAAAAATCCTGTGGCAAAAACACTAGAAAGGAAAACAGTACAATAATCTTCAAACACGCATAATAAGTTGCCTCGTTAAAACCTTTCCATGGAAAACCCAGTGGGACAAAACCATGGATAAGGAAAAAGAGTACAGCGCGTGCTACTCCCCCTGATGATTACATAACTTGATATATCTTGAAATAATCCATGCTTTGACGTAACTTCTTGATCGCCGAATAGAATCCATCGTAATTGATAAACTTGATATCTTCAGTTAATATAAATCCTTGGTAATTTCAATATAATATTGCTTCGGGACTCGCAGTTTGGATATCGCCTTTCATGATGACTTTTGAGCCTTCATCTCAATTATTGTAGTTACACTTGTAATAGAAATTCTTCTCAATGAATGGCATAATATTATATGTCTATGATTATTGTCATTTCAACAATCATAAAAATCATGACTATTGTGTATTAACGCGCCAACGATGCTACCTCGTTAAAAACCTTGCTTAGAAAAACTCATTGGGACAAAAACCTAGTCGAAGGGAAAAAGAGTGTAGCTATCGTTCATAAATCCATTCTCTTCAGGAGAATTAATCCGATTATTAACAACTCATTTGAAAAATAATTGATCTTTCTTGCCAAATCATCTTATTGTAGGGATTGACATCATCATTCTAGACTTTCACTATATTTTTCAACTATTATGGTACTTCTGGACCATAATGTATTTTCACATATTCGGCAAGAAATCCATTCATGTATAAATCTTATATGTTCAAATTACAGGTTGAGATAATAATAATTCAAGCAAACTCTTCAGGAGTTTGAACATTCCATTCTGGAAATAATGACGATAATATTCCAATCGTATCGTAGAGGTCTATAAATTTCATCGTGAGTTTTCCAAAAACTCAAATTGATCAACTATTAAAAGGCTCCTTCGGGGAGTTTATCCTCATAGGAGTAAATTATAAGTATATATTCCTCCGCATAAACATATATGCATTTAAAACAATATTACGAAACATATATATGCATGCATATGATAAGAAACTAATTCTAAATAATGCAATAATTTTTATATATACTAAAACTAATATGCAAATAATGAACTTAATTTCTAAATGCACATGATAATGACTCGATAATACGGACTGTACAGTTTTCCTTTCCAATATTCATAATTTCATTAGACTTCATGTTAATGGATGGACTTCTGGCCTATGAGCTCATTAATAATCATATATTATATGTCGACAATAAAATTGGACCTTTTATAAGATCCCCATTATCTAGTCCAATAAATTCCGCACGCAAATGCATATCGGTTCCTTAACCATATCGATATAATTTCGCGATATTGTCACTACTGATCAGTGATCTCTGAATATATATGGTACCATTACTTTTCTAAATAGGCCATCTATTATTATTTAGATATCAATGTCACTTCCGGGACATCCAAATTTCTTTACCGTAGATAAATACCAACTGCCAATACTTGCCATTTTTTTTTTATTACTTGAAATAAGTGAACCGATATGACTTTCACACTACATTTCATGTGTTATTGTTCAATTTGGCAAGAATATAAATTTGCATTACATATATTTTCTATGAGTAATCTATAGCTCGCTATACCACATATAGGGCTAATCCGTCTATAATTAAATCATAGATTTCAATGTATTTACATATCACATTTCGATAAAGTGATCAAGCCTGTATCATTATACATCTTTATAACCAAATGAATATCATCATTTCTAAATATGCGAACCTCTACTTGATGTATTTCATATTGAAAACAAACCGCTGAACTTCAGGTTCAATTGGGGATACATACTTGTTTGTTTTTACCAGCTTTTTCTTATTATTCTCCCCCTAATGTGGTTAAAACTATAACCAATGTATAGTCCAAAATTTATCATAAACACCTTAGACCTCAATTTTTCATATCATCAATGAGATTTTATATGGGGAGTAACATATAATGCAGTTGGGTTTTATATGTGATGATTCACAATGCCCATGTTAAGAGATCAACGATATAATCCACTCAATATAATGTCAATCCATACAAGAATATTTAAGTTCTTTATTCAACTCCGAGTTGTGTTTAGATCTCCATATCACATAAATTCAATCTTAGACTCTCAGTGTAGTGTCTTGTTGTTAATAAAATTTCTACACGAGAGAATTTCAGCACTTATCTTTTCGATATATAAACTTCAGGTTTATAAAAAGGGGTATTATATGTAACACCCCATAATTTTGGCTAAATTAAAACTAACTTTTACATGTAAAACTGGCCAAAATACGGGATATTATAACCAATATACAAAGTCTCTTCTTACAAACTTTTTTAAATAAAATAAAATAATACAAATGAATAAAAACTTTGAATATCTCATTATAAAAATCTTGACTCGAAAATCCATTTGAACCGCAGCGGAAGTCACCTGAAAATAAAATCAGAAGACAGAAGGAACTACCCCCATGACAAGTAGCCCAAAAGGGAAAACACGTCAGCCGGAAAGCCGAGTAACAGATAATACCTCAATATAAGCAGCGTAGTTTTGGTCATGGCGTGGAAACACAGACATGTAAAAAGAAAAATAAACAGAGAGAATAATAAAACACTCTCCAATACCTCAAATCAACTACGTTCTAATTCATTCCATAATATAATACACTCTCTTGTCGCAATAATTAATCAAGTCACAACTCACTACTCCGTCTAACTCATTACTCCATCTAATAAAGTAATACTCCACATATAACCAAGTATCGTATTCTTATCATCGATCCTAAGCCAAGGACAAGGGGTGAGTGAACTAGCGGATAAGACCGCGAAACAATACTTCCATCTCAATATCGATTTCAAACTCATAATAATTAACTCAATAACCATGGTCACTCCGGACCGTAAACACAATATGGCACAACGGCCCAATAACTCATAACTCAATACCAATAACCGATTTCCATCTCTATTTCAATATCGATACTGTCAAAGTTCTTAATAGAACTGCTCAACACTTACAGTACAAGGCTGTAAGCTACTCACCCACAAGTCGAGGACAGAGGAAACGAAAACACAAAATACAATACCAAGCCAACACTATTAATGCTTAAAAACGGATTTCAACTCTCATTGTATAACCCTAAGATGACGACAAAATTGCCCATTAACAAGATGCTAAATTATAAATCCACTTCTTTTGTCATGATAATTGTCCATGTAATCTAACATATCTTAAAATTCGTAACTTGCCCCAAATCATCAAAAGAACATCCCATATAGCATTAACTAATATGTTCTCTTACAGCTCACGACTTAAATCCGAGGTTAGTACCTTTTACCAATCACACTCAACCATAATTTATCATTTTCCTACTCGTCTCCAATACTCTATTCACAAATCACAACCCATCTCCCAATAATAAAACTAACTTATACAATGTATTAGCTATAAGTATAAGGAACGACCAATAATAATTCAACCCAAACAAAATTACGTTACACATAAAAGTAGTAATGAATTAATAACTATTAGCATGTAATTCATACAACCTCGAACAATAATAAGAGTATTAGGGACGGTAATATCGTGTTACCTTATTTTGCCATATGTATCGGACGTCTATTAGTGCAAAGTAAGCCCAGATTGATTATTATAGTTGACGATGAAAACTAGTTCTATGTACCCATGAATAAGACAACTTGGACTTTTGGATGGACATGAATATGGTGTTGAATAAGTAATGGAATACAATAGGCTTCATGAAAGTAAACCATGAATGCTAGAAAAAGAGAGATGGAACGGCAGTAGGGTTTATATGGAGCAAGATAATAAATTGGTATTGGTAATACGATTATTATGAATAGGGGATGTGGTTAATGGGCTTCTCGTAAAAACAAACCAAGGTTGTACAATTTTCCAAGCTCTAGCCAAAAATAAAATATACTCCGTTTAAAATATCTAAAATTAAGTTATTGAAAATAAAGATAAATAATGAAAATTTAGGATATTACATTATATGAACCCGGAGGGCCTCAATTGTCACATCTAACCATTTCATGCCATTTCTCTTAGTTTGCCCATAATCCATGACAATATTTCATAAGCATTGTCTTGTTTTAAAAACTTCATTCACTTGTCATACGCCACATTTTTAGTTGACTACATTTCTCACGCTAATCATCAAGTTAGTAATATTTTTATCATATAAAATCAAATTAAAAATTTATATCCGGCCAGATAGATGATGTGACATAGGACACGACTGGTGTCGCATATATGTTGGCAAGACTCATCAAGATTCCTTCGGGGAACATGACTATATTAGTCTTTGAGTATTTTTGATATATAATTCTATCACACTATCAACAATTATAATCATCAACATATAAATGATGACATATACGTTCGTATCATATCATTTCAATATGTTGTATAGCATAATAATACATATTACTGATTATAATTCAACTTACGAATCACTAACTTATTCCCTGAAAGGGTGATAAAATATTCAACAACTTTCAAATGAGTTGTACTATTCGACAATTTATCTTGCCATATATCATAAGTTGATCACATTATCATTTTTATTCAAGAGTGAAGTAAATGTCCACTTTTGGTGGGAATACTAGTATTGCTTTAAAACAAATACATATAACTCATGAAAATATCCATATTCTTCAACTTAACCATTGCTGGTGGTATAAATTTCACGCTTTTATTAGATTAGTGAAACGATGTCATATTCGCTTCAGGGAATAATGTTCTTTAATCAAATTTATTATTTAATGTATCTATAGGACTACATTATTTGTATGAAAGATAAAATAATTTCATCCTCAAAATATGATATCTCATTTGCTACAGGGAATGATTTCTTAATCGGTTTGATATGATTCTCAATTTATAAGAATATTTCATATTTTGCAAATATCAATGTATGGTTCCGAGTTCAATTTTAATATTGATACTCAAAATAATATTCACTACACGAAATATTAAAATATATACACTGTCAACTACAGGCAACAATTTTCATTGTCATAATTTTTATTGATACTCATATTAAGGACTTCAAGTCACAGTTTTAATATCTGTAAACATTATGAATTTCGGGTCATAATTTAGTATATATAAACATTATGAATTTCTTGTCACAGTTTCAGTATTTTTTAGACAGTATGAACTCCGGGTCATAGTTTCATAATTTGTGAGCACTATGAACTTCTGGTCATAGTTTCAGTATTCGTAAATACTATGAACTTCGGACCATAGTATGAATATTAATCAACTCGTCTATTATTCTTTTACTTATTCATATCGAACTTTTTTTTTTAGCATATATGAGTCTCACATGTCTTTTCATGAGATATTTACTTAGATGAGATATTTTCTCTCAAAAGAAAAACGAAATTGGCTCAAATAATATCATATTATACATCGGGCCCAATGAAGGTCTTATTGTTTAGCGCATAAAAAAACCCACATTAGGCTTAACATTTTGCCATATTCTCGATCTCTGCTATAGGCAGAGTCTTTATTAGACGAGACATTTACTCCAAGAAAAATGATCAAATTTAAGATTTCATTACAGTGTTCAACTTCAGGTGAATAAGAATCAATTCCAAATAAATTTTGCTCTTAATAAAGACCGCTTTAAACACAATTTAGGTTCATAAAATAAAAGATGTGGACTGCTGGCCACTAACATTTACATGTGGACTTCTGCCACTTATATAATATAATATGAATATAATTTATTCATGAAAAGATGTTAAATTATCATAAACATTATGAACTTCAGGTCAAAATCATAATGTGGATTTACCTCTCTTCTTTATATTATAAATCTTTTGAAAGTCCAGGCCCCAAATTATATGATGTGTCGTTTTTCAAAACTTGTTTACCACATGTAAAGAACTTCAGGTTCAATAATATACATAACAAATAAAGTTCTTGTATACACCATAAATGTCATTATACGTAATAAAATTGTAAACATCTAATATTGACAAAATTTTACAACCAATATTTAAAACCCAAATATTAATGTTAACATTAATATGAGTAAATACCAATTAATATCACTCACAATTTCCCAATGAAAATTACAAATACTAGCCATATACAATCGCTCAAAATCTAAATACGAAGAACTATTTAGACAAACCATATTCCAAAGACCACCAACATATATAATGAACATGATAACATACTACGCAAACGTTAAAATTCCATAAAAACAATGAGAATATGTAACGGTATAGTTAATGCTTGACATTAAGATCGCAAATATTATGGTGGGATGATCAATATACGGACTTCATATGCAATCAACGCGGTGAACTAATTATGCATACAAAAACAACACACTTAAACAATCATAACATATTACCGAGACTGACCTTACATGATACACATAATAGTCTCATGCCAATGCTTACCATAATAAATCAAATAATAATATTTTTTAACATTACAAATAAGAGACACATATGCGATAAAAAAAAAACATATATCAAATTAAAAAAAGGAAACCATTGATGCGGCTCACAACAGATTATCTCAAGTGTGATACAAACATGCGTTGTGATGCGTGTCGTTCTACACCAAAAATGAGACCTAAGTCTACTAAATAGGTAGTCAGCGGAAGTAGGGTCGATCTCCACAGGGAGGCAAGATATCTGTTCAATGGTTCGCTTATTGGGTCACAAAACGGGGGTTGAATAATTGTTTACTAAACTACGAGAATAAGGAAGAGAATAAGGAAAGCAAAGAGAAGGAAATAGCTAAGACAGTCGGTTCACCATGATAAATTAGTCTAGCAATCAAGGTCTCAGGTCAAAGCAAATACGATCTAAGGGGTAACGAACGTCGCCTTTCGGTCCTTAATCCGCCCTAAAACACAAACAGCTTAGCTTTCGCCCTCACTACCGTGCCCTAATGTTCGCTACGAGTCTCGCCCTTCCCAACCTTTCGGTCTAGGTCGCGGCTTACTACGGTTTATAGTCTAACTGCGTCGACTCAATTAGGCTAAACAATTATATGCAGCGATAACAACATAGATCATATAAGCAATAAACCGAATAAGGCGATTACTTATTCTAACATAGTCATGTATCCCCTAAGTCCTAGCAAAGGAATTAGCTACGCAAAAATAACATAATTGAATAAAGCATAAGAGAAATACCGATTGAAAAGGAAAGATTGATTGCAAAGTTAGATCCGGAAAAATAGAACAAGCAGCGGAACAGGAGCTGCCTCCGTCCCGTCGATTAAGAGATCATCCTAAATAATGGCGTGCAAGCCTTATTTATACTAAAACTTACTAAAACCTAATTAGCGAAAAAGGCCAAGCCCGTCAGCAACTTTGCTCGATCGAGCATTTTAGTCTCTCGATCGACCAAACTTCCTCAGCTAACTCCTCGATCGAGGACTTCATTACTTCAATCGAGTACTTTCTTCATGGCGTCTCCTCGATCGAGCACAGCTCTTCTCGATCGAGGGCTTCTAGTTTCAATTTTTCTCGACCGAGCACAGCAGGGGCTCGATCGACCACTTCTCCTTGGCTTCCTCTCGACCGAGCACAGGACAGCTCGATCAAGGGCTTCAGCTCGTGTGGTCTACTCGATCGACCTTCAGCAATGGTCGATCGAGGTCTTCCTTGATGTCTAGCCGCGTTGACACTTTGACTTAGCGATTGACTTGGTTTTGACTCGTTTCACGCTTTCCCATGCATGAACTTCCTGCTGCGTCTTCTCCATCTTCTAAGAATGCATACTTGGGACAATTTTGGGCCGGTTTCCGCTACTTCACAGCTTGTACCTACAAAATAATAATAGAAGTACAAAGTAGCATATTCGGGGCATAAAGTGACAATATATCACCTAAATGACATAGAAATGCGTGCATAGATAGACCGTAAAGTCTATATAAAATGCACGCATCAAACTTCCCCAAACCAAACCTTTGCTTGTCCTCAAGCAATACTAAATACAACTACATGGACCTAATGGAATGGAGTGAATCTCAGAGTTAGCTATAAGTCAATGCCAAACCGTTTAATGCACATTTCAACCATCGCAAAGCTCAACACATAAGTGAACAAAATTTATGCATATCTTGAAAATAAATTGGACGTTCGACCTTGCAAGACTCATAAAAATTTGGACTCTCCCGGGTCACTCTTCTCTCAACAAGCAAATGGTAAGCAAAAATATATGTGAAAGAGAGAAGAAGAAATGGTCGCTTACCTAGACTACGACCTACATAATCATGCATGCAATATAATATGATATATAATTCTAGCTACCGTACACACGCACAACCACCGTTCAAGGACTATCACGTGCCGAACAATTGCAAAAATATGGGAATGTAAGGCTAATTGGTAAGAAGGGGCAAAACAATTATGGGAAAGTGAAGGTAAAATAGCCGAGCTAGAACCTAATCGAAACCATAAATAAACGCATCCCGCTCTTCCAATCATATAAATTCATTGCCTTTAAATGACTAGGCAAATACAACACAATTCCCAAAATCCACCTCGTAAGATAATGATAAGCATAGGAGGTGTAAACTTAAACTTTAAGCCAACTTATTATTTTTTCCTTTTCTGATTTTTTTTCTTTTTTCTTTTTTCTTTTTTCTTCGGCTGAACAGTAGACCAACCTCTCGATCGAGTAAGGTGAATCACTCGATTGAGGAACACTCCAGACAAAACCACTCGATCGAGTGATAATAAGCTCGATCGAGAGACATATCATACCGAAATCCACTCGATCGAGTAGAAAAGTACTCGATCGAGTACTTTCTCCATCCGTCAATCCCTTATTCATAAATACCCACTCCAATATAAGAAATACGAGCTAAAATCCGATGCAATAAAATATATTCCGCAAACTACTAACTAGCTCAACAAAGGGTAGGCTAAACTTAGATTGTAGTTTCAGGGTAACTGGCAGATTTGGCTAAGGTGGAGTTAAATGGGGTAAAATGAGAAAGGGGAAAATGCAAAAGTCCTCTAAACACGGGACACCGACCACAAACCCATGCGTGCAGGCCATAAGCAATTAAATATCATATTTGTGCAAATTAATGTTACATGACATGCAAGGAGTAACTACTCACATTTCTACATGAAATTGGTCATGAATGACACCAATTTATTAGGCTCTAAAACTCAGAAATTATAAGTAGGTTGCCAAAGTTTTAAGTCAAGTCTAATTGTCCAAAATATAATACATATATCAAACTTAAAAAAGGAAACCATTGATGCGGCTCACAACAGATTATCTCAAGTGTGATACAAACATGCGTTGTGATGCGTGTCGTTCTACACCAAAAATGAGACCTAAGTCTACTAACTAGGTAGTCAGCGGAAGTAGGGTCGATCTCTACAGGGAGGCAAGATATCTGTTCAATGGTTCGCTTATTGGGTCACAAAACGGGGGTTGAATAATTGTTTACTAAACTACGAGAATAAGGAAAGCAAAGAGAAGGAAATTAATGTTACATGACATGCAAGGAGAAACTACTCACATTTCTACATGAAATTGGTCATGAATGACACCAATTTATTAGGCTCTAAAACTCAGAAATTATAAGTAGGTTGCCAAAGTTTCAAGTCAAGTCTAATTGTCCAAAATATTTTACAAGACGAAATTCGAGAAATCACTTTTTGTTTTGCCAATTGAGTCGTGAAGGTGCAAGGAATAGCAAAAATATGACTTATAGTGCAAAATCATCATCGTAAATACTCCAATCCGACTCGACTATATGCAAAAATAAACGTGAATATTTTTGATTTTTCGAAAAAAAATTTAATTTTTTATGTGATT